>PVJX010024616.1:0-27863 GCA_004027295.1 Dolichotis patagonum
TAGAACAAAAAAAAAGCATGGTAGGACTTCTAAGAAGGATAATATTAAATCAGCAATAGCTGTCATAATGTTTTCTTCAAAACAGCTGTTCATATCATCACGTATGATATAGTCAAACAAAACAGGATAACACCATTCCAACTGATGATTTAAAACTTTGAAAGACTTCGAAGCTATGAGATGGGGCCTCATGCTTACTCTTATATACTCTTATCAAATCTTATATACTCTTATCTTATATACTCTTATATAAAGTCTTATATACTCTTATCAAATCTCATATTAGGGAGATTATATGGTATTTACCCTTGTGAGTTTGGTTTATTTCACTTAAGAGAATGGTCTCAAGTCGTGTCCATTTATTTATAAATATCTCGATGTGATCATTCTTTATAGCTGAGTAGTACTCCATTGTATAAAAATGAAGTTGTGGCATTTTTATACAATGGAGTACTACTCAGCTATAAAGAATGACCACATTGAGATATTTATAAATAAATGGACACAACTTGAGGCCATACTCATAAGCGAAATAAACCAGACTCACATGTGTAAATACCGTATAGTCTCCCTAGTATGAGAGTTGATAAGAGTATATAAGATTTTATGGTAAGCATGAGTCCCCATCTCATAGCTTTGAAGCCTTTCAGTATTTTCATTCATCAGTTGGAATGGTTTTATTCTGTTTTGTTTGACTATATCATGCATGATGGTATGAACAGCTGTTTTGAAGAAAACAAAACATTATGACAGCTATTGCTGATTTAATATCATCCTTCTTAGAAGTTCTACCATGCTTCTATTGTTCTACTACCATTGGTTCTATCTATCACATTGTGTCTTACTGGGATTTGACTATGTGTGATAGTATAAAAAAATTTTTTTACTGAAAATGAGATATTATAGTACCCATTGATCATTCTCTGTTATTCAGTTCAGAATGCCCTGTAATTCTTTCACTCTTTGAATGGTTTTATATTATTTTGTTATGTTTGATATTGTATTTGAAACTATGCTCAACTATAGCAGAGTAAGAGATATGGTGTTAGATACTGTTGATGTCCAGTTGACTTAATGTAAAGTACTGTGTTGCCTATGTTGTCCTGTTCTGATCTGCTCTGTTCTGCCCTCTTTTGTTTTATTCTCTTTAAAATAAAATTTTTTTTAAAAGGGTGATTCCATATCTTATACTATTGTAAGCTGTGCTGCAATAAATAGGTATGAAGATATCCCTACTATATGCTATCTAACTTCTTCAGATATATACCATGGAGTATATATATAGCAGAATCATACGGTAGTTCTAGTTCTAGTTTTTCAAAAAGATCCACACTGATTTCTGTAGTGGTGCTAATAATTTATAGTTCCAGTAGTGGAAAGTTTCCTTTTGCCCTACATCCTTGCCAGCATTTACTGCTTTTTGTACTTTATATGACAATCTGGGAAGAAATAGAATTTCGATGTCATCAAACATTTTTTTCTCATACTCCCCGTCTGTTTGTATTTTTTTTCTTTTGAGAATTCTTTGTTCAATTTATTTACCTGTCAGTTGGTTGGGCTATTTGTTCTTTTATGTTAACCTTTCTATATTCTTTATATATTTTCTAGATATTAATCCTCTATCCCAGGAGTAGCTAACAAAGATATTCTCCCATTCTGGAGGCTGTATCTTCACTCTGTTGTTTACTTTGCTGTACAGAAGCTGTTTAGTCTGATGGAGTCTGATTTGTTGATGTTTGCTATTATTTCCTGTGGTATTGGGGTTCTACTTAGGATGTCAATACCTGTGGTTATGATCTCAAAGGTTTCTCTTGTGTTTTCTTTTAACAGTTTCAAATTTTCAGGCCTTATAGCTATATCTTTTGTTTCATTTGTAACTGATTTTTTATAGGACAAGAGTTCAATATAGGGTTTCCATCTTATACATATAGATATCCAGGTTTCACAGAGGCTGTCTTTTTGAACACTTGGTCAAGTAACTGATGACTGTCACTCTGTAAATTTGGTTTTATGTCCTCTATACTATTCCATTGGTCTATGTGTCTACTTTTGTGCCACTCCTTTGCTGTTTTTGTTACTATGAGTTTGAGGTATATTTTGCTATTGGGTATTATGTTGCCTTCAGTCTTGCAATGGCTCTTCCGGGCCTTCTGTGTTTCTGCAAAACTTCTAAAATTATTTTTTGTAGTTCTGTGAAAAATGTTACTGGGGTTTTGATGGAGAGTAACTTGAATCTGTAGACATCTTTCTACAATATGACCATTTTAACCATATTTTAATTATACCAATCTATGAACATTGGATGTCTGTTTTCCAGTGTCTTTTTTTAATCAGTGTGCTGCAGTTTTCAAGTAAAGGTATCTCACTTCATTGGTCAGGTTGGCTCCTAGCCTTTTTTTTTAAAGCTGTTATGATGGAATTGTTTTTCTTGATTTTTTGGTTGGCTGCTTCAGTATTGTTCCATAAAAAGGTGTTGCTTTTTAAGGTTAATTTTGTATCCTACCATTTTGCTAAGTCAGTGTTAAAAGCCTTTTCATGGAGTCTTTTGAGTCTTGTAAATATAGGACCATAACATCTCCAAATAAGGATAACTTGACTTTTAGCTTTCTAATTTGTATCCCTTTTATTTCTTTGTCTTGCCTAATTGCTGTGGTTAAAATTTCAAGTATTACATTAAACAGGAATGGCGAGAGTATGTCTTCATTTTATTCCTGAATTTAGAGGAAATGGTCTGTTTCTCTCCATTTAGTATGCTGTTGGGTTTCCAGAATTGTAAATAAAGATTCAATAATCACAATGAGGAAGGAGAACCTTAAATATACCACTGTTTCTTGAGAAAGCAACAACTCCTGAATACTTCTGCAAAAGGAAAATGTGCGCCATCTTTCTAGACATAAAAAAATGAACAAACATCTGCATACTTCTCTCCCTACCCTCAAATAAACTGGAGTCTGATTATGACTATAAATGTTGAAATTTGATTATGACTTTGACTGTTGGATTTCCTACAATTTCTCATTAATCCATAATAATGTATAGAAAACTACAAGCACAAATAACAAACAACACAGAAGTCATGAAGAGGTTCTGATGACACAGATCTGGGGAGCAAGTAGACTCTGACATCATATTGACTTGCTTTAGATTCCCAAGCATGCTATATCTCTTTAAGGGAAAATCAACAGAGGTAGTTCTGGCCCCAGTATAGCAAAAAACACAGCATATCATTTATTCAGTAAGCAAAGAAACAGGAAAAAACCAATAGGTTTTGAACTAATTTGACATGGGTAATGAACTAATTCAGGTGTCAGAAAAGGCCTCTCTGCAAAGGTAGTAATTTGAGATCTGAGAAGTCAGCCATGGGAAGACCAAAGGACCCAAGTTGGCATGTTTCAGAAATTACAAGAAAACATGTGAAGCTACAGCAACATGGATACAGGAGAGTGTGGTACAAGTATGAATCATGCAGGGTTTTATAGCCAGGGCAACAGGAGTGATCTGATTACAAATATGATCAGAAGCAGCAGGGTTTAAATTAGGGATTAGTATCATCTGACTTCTATTATAGGAAACTGGAGGGCTTTTGTGAGAAGAATAGAGAATCTGTGTGGACAGGGATATAAGAAGTACATCAGTTGGGAGATTGTGTCTACATGACTTTGACCTCTCTGAACCTTCAGCTTTATTCTCTCTCTAGAAGGGATAATTCAATAAGGCTATTTGAAGCATTAAATAAGAATGTTTATAGTGTTCTCAGTATAAAACCAGGCATACAATAAACAATAAATAGTAACCTAAAAAGTATGACCATATAGTGATTGATCTTCAATACTGTGTGGAAACCACCACTTTCCCTTCATGCCTTTTTCCCTCTCAGGAGCTAAACTGATTTAAAACATTTGCCCCCTTCCTGACTTTTACTCAGAAAATCTGCCACATTTGCACATATTCATATCCATCTGCACCCTTTCCCTCAGCCTTGCTGACAGAACTCTTAACAATCTCATATCCGATGCACCATTTCAAAATGCTAAATTTTGTTAGCCATAAATTAGTTTAGGATTGGCCATTTTCTTCCCATAAGCAGTCTATGACTCTTCTCTAAGATACTTCAAATGTGTCATTAGTGACATAATTAAACAATAATGCTTATGTTTTGTTTTATTTTATTTTGGTAAATTTTATCCTATATTTTGCACTGTTTCTTCAGGAATAAAAAGTCAAGATTATAAGAAAAAAACAAAACAAAGTAAATGATTAAACAGACTTATCAGCATAGGGTGGTTGCCCTGGTTGGAACCAATGTTATGTAGGCTGGACCACAGCCAGACCACAAGGGTCAAGGTGTAAGAAGATGTACCTTAGTCGCCTGGGCCTGCTGAAACCCAGAGCAACCTTACCTGCTGCATCCTGCCCTGACTCCTGGGAAAACAGAATGTCCATCAGTAGATGCTTCCTTCTCTAGATATCAGGACTGGTTTGGGGATCAGCCCTGCTCTGACCTCCCATTTCTGCCATGTAATATCAAAATATGTTCTGCCATCAGAGCAATGCTTTTGTTTTTTACCCACAGGAGCACAGCTGTCTGAGTTTGAATCCTGACTCAAATTTACCAGCTCTCAGGCAACGGGGCTATGTGCCTGTGCTTGAGACCTGACAAAGAGATGGTCACAGAACTTACCTCACAGTGCTGTAATAAGGAGTAGAGCATGTGCCAAGAAACACTGAATGTCACAGAAGTCACGTTATTTGTTAAACAATGAGAAAAAAGTCACACAAGCAAGCTCTGAAGAAAGTACTAAGTGGAGGAGAAACAGAGATAGGATGAAGACAGGAGGCATGATAAAGGAGAAGTGGGTGCCCTGAGGGCTTTTCAGTATTCAATCTCCCCCTCTACAGGTAATAAAACTGGCCTTTTTAAAATGAAGAAATAGATTTAAGCATACATAAGGGAAACAATAGAGGATGAGAAAGAATGAAGTGAGGAGGGAGTAAGAAAGACAAAAAGGAAAGAACTGAAGAAGCAGGGGAAAAGAGAAGAGTATGAAGACAAGGGCCTGAACCTATAAAAGTCCATTCCAATCAAGTTGGCACTAAGAGCTAAGGATGTTTGTGCTACTTTTCTACATCTTCTAATCTATAGAATAAATACAAGAAATATTGCTTAGAAGAATGGTTACAAAACATTCTCAGAGGGTCATAGGTAACAGGAAGTAATGAAGGACTAGTTAGAACGTATTTCCTTTGACTCACCTTCCCAGACTGTTCCAGTTCTTTCTTATCTTTGAGTGCATGTCCAGAGAGCATTTTCATTTGAACAAAGCCTGCTATTGCCATGATGGGTACAATGGCTAAGAGTAAAAGGGTCAGTTGCCAGCCATAGATGAAAGAAATAATAATTCCTGTCCCAAGATTTGCTATATTCTGGGTAATTATAGCAAGCCTGGAACCTATAGCCTGGAAAAAGAAACAAATTAGAGTCATATTTTTATATTGTATTTAAAATCCATGATTATGCATTCTTATGACAATTTGCTTTCCTAAAACTTTATTCAATTTAGCAATTTTAGATTTTGAAAATGAGGATATATATGACTTCTGAATAAAAAATGAAAGTAAAAGACCAACAATCTAGAGTTCACCTACACATTTCTGTCTTTTCCAACTTTTTTAATACCAAGAACACGTTAATCATAGGATGGTCACTACAGCAAGCTCTGTTAATTACAGAAGAAGGAGGAGGACGAGGAGGAGAAGGGGAGAGGAAGATGAAAGAAGAAGAAGAAAAGGAGGAGGAAAAGAAGAGGTGGAAGAATAGGAAGAGAAGAAGAAAGAAGAACAGGAGAAGAAGAAGAGAAAGAAGAGTGCCTGAGTTCGATTCCTGGCACCAAAAAAGAAGAGTGACAATTATATTAAACTGAGAATAGTAGAAATTCCCAAAGTATATTTAGGCCTATTTGAAATACTTTTTTAAATTTTAAAATGAAAAAAAAGAGGGCTGGGGATTTAGCGCAGCACTGTAAGCACCTGCCTGGCAAGCACAAGGTCATGAGTTTGATCCCCAGTTCCAAAAAACAAATATATAGATTAAAAGAAAAAAGATTAAAAATGATACAGAATGCCAAGACAAAATAATACATTAACAATGGTTAATATATCACATATTGCTATCTTCAGAGTAGTTGTTCAGATTACAAAATATAGGCATAAAAATGATCACGTGGATTTTATTTGGAAAATAATAGAGTTTACACTTATGAAATATAACTTCTATTAAGCTGTCATGTGATTTTCAGCTTGAATGTCAGCAGGAGCCTGACCACAGAATTCCAAAGTGAACAGTGATTACCACTGGTGGGCAACAAAGTGTATTCAGTCCACTGCTATGGAATTCAGTGCATCACATCTCTACTGCCTTGGAAATAGTCAGTGACCTCACGTCATTCTGAGCAGATGCACCAATAACCACAGCTCTCCACTCTGAATTCTGGGACAGAAACCTTTATACCTGATGTATATCCCATATTGACTTAATGATTCTAATATAATCACTAGATTGATACTTAGCAGGGAAATGACCCCATAATTCTCAGTAGCCTTCATACACACTAAATTATACACAAGAGTACAATGCCATGGTTGAAGGAAGTAGCATAAAAATACATCAGACTTTTATCTGACACTATTATTTAACATAGAGTAAAGGAATGCTTTGCAAAATTTGGCAAAATCACACAGCAGACAGGCCTTCGAATGTAGTTCTCTATCCTGCACATTTTCCATATGAAGCTAGAGTGATGTGAACTGGAGAGAGTCTGCTAAGCAGGGATGAAGTCTGTGGCTCCTGTTCTCAGGAACTCCATGTCCTTCTTACAGCTCACTTCCCACATCTCTGCTGACTGACAGTGCCCTGCCACGTCGCTTTATAGAAACCAGACATCTAGCTTCAAATGGCAGGCATGCACCCTGCAAATCGGTAGGATGGACCAGAGATGACAAATTCTCTTTAGCGTACAGGAAAGTGGAACTTGAAAACCCAGGACTCCATGCTGTCTGGGGTGAAGCCCTCTATGCCTCTGATTTAGAGGACTGGTGACTGTTCATTCTCAAGCCTGACACTCACCATCCCTCACAAAGAGCAAGAGTCTACAGAACTCTGTGGAGCAAACTCCTCTTCCTGCTCCTGTTCTTCCTTGCCTGCTATTTTCTCCTTAGAACAATGCCAATTATAAAGTACTTGTGGTCATTAGGAAAAAAGGGCTTATTTTCTGAACTTTGTTTTGAAATTATGAGTATTTCACTTCACCATTCCCTCAACCACTTTCTCCCAGAGAAAAGTTTTCAAGATACCCTATTCCTTTCAGTGTCTATGATTCTTTTATCCCCCACTCCCCTGAAGAACTACATATCAAAATAAAATGAAAAAATCCACAAGGTATGTTTTCTTCTGCTTTATGGTTAGCAGGATTAAGCCAATTTAATAGTGTGCAAACCTGGTGGTTTGACAGTTTAAAGTTATCATTGCTACCTGTACTTTATTTTTTTTAGTATACTTTTCAGTTGTTTCTGCCCTTTTGTCTTTTTGCGACAATGTCTTGCTATGCCATTCAGGCTGGCCTTGGGCTCACTTTGTAGTGCAGACTGGTCTCGGACTTGCAACAATCCTCCTGCCTCATGTTTCAACCCATTTTTAAGAATATTTTCTTCCCTTTATTCTGAACGGCAGCAGCCCTAAACTTTGTGACAGTGGCCAAACATCCTTTTGTCAATAGCGGTTATAATTTTCTGTTGACTGGGCTCTAACATAGACTGATCCTGAATGATATTCTGAAAATAAATTTTACTAAACACCTATTTTTCTATATGCATCCTGTTCATAAAAAGGAGTTAAATGTTACATTATTTAGTAAATAATGCTTACATTGTCAACATTTTTGTTATGAAGTATGTAATATATTTTGGGGGTTGGTGTCTAACATTTTCTTTACTTATTGCAAATCATTTTTATTAGTATATGTTTACAATACATAATAAATGCATTCATCATAGGGAACTGGTACATACAAATATCGTATCTTGATCTTTTTTACTTAACATTTTTTTAACGGAGATGATAACTAACATCTGTAATCAGACACTGAGGTTCAAAATGGCCAAGTACACGAAATGCAAACAGAGACAAGGCACACACCCCTTTCACTTGAGAGGCGTCGTTAGCGAGTCTGGTAGTCAGTGCTCCAGTGGTGTTTTTAGGGTCGTCAAACCAGCTCACATCCTGCGGTAGAAAAGAGATTCTATGACTTTAGAGTTCTGTTTATAAAACTCTTAGCTCCAGGAATAAAGTGACCAAGTCATTCTGTTTATAAATAACTCCCTTTCATTTAGCTTCAGGATGTGACATTCCGTAGACAAAAAAGGGACTTTAATACACAAAACACAAAAATAGATCATCCAATTAGGAAAAAAAAAGACCACAAACTTTGAGTGCCTGGGTTTTTTTCAAGGATGATTGCTAAAATCATGAACAGTACCAGCAAATCCTAGTTTCTAAAGGCAGAAATATGACAAAGAAAAATAGAGCAGTGTAAAAAGATAAAGTGAGAGAAGATGCTGTTTTTAGAACAGGGGTGGAGACAGAGAAGGACACTCTGCAGAGAGTCTTGAGCAGAAAACTAAACGAAGGCAAACATGAGACTATGTGAAGGAAAGCAGTAACAGCCCACGGGAGGCCCAGAGGCGAAGTACACCTGCTCCGTTCATTTGCCGGCCAGGGAATCTTGTAGGTGCTGCTGGCCTCAAAAGAAACTGTACCCTTGTAAAAGTGCTTCTTCCCCTGGACAGATTTGTATTCTCATGGGCTGTCATGACTCTCTCTCCTCACCAAGAAAGGGAAGTTGAACAAACAATCCGAAGTCCTGCAAACAGGCTGCACACAGAGGTCCCAGAATACAACTGGAGACGGTTCTGCCCCATATCTGAGATGAGACTGAGGACAACTAATGCCGTACAGAGTCCAGGTCTCCAGACCACGCTCTGACTGCCTGAACCCCCGGCACCTGTGGGTTCCTGCACGTCCCGGGACTCAGCCCTCCCAAGACACACCTGTCTCAGCATGGACCTGAAGACCAGGTACCGGAGCCGCTTGGTGAGAATCTCTCCAGCCTTGCCAAATGTGAAGCCCTGTGGAGAAAGAGAACATGGCATCCAGAACATGTGCCAGAGACTCAGCCACCAGATACATAACGGAGGGGGGCTTGACAGCACTGCTGAGAAGGTCTCTTTTCTACGCTGTACCGTTTCGTGGCCATCTACTACAGAGCAAGGCAGAAGGGAGCAGAGGTGTGCAACAGAAGAGCTGGGCTTTGAAACTCACCCTGCCACTCCAAAGTAGCTGGCAGGCTGGTCAGAGGTTTATTGGAATGTGTTTCTCTGTCCCTTACTCCCAACTGTACTTGTTTCCCTAGTGAACAGTGGTCTATCAGGGAGCTGGTGCTGTTCCCAAAGCAGGGGCACTGGAAATACTACCTCATGTGTCACCTAACTGGGGCCATTGTGACAGTGAAAAGATTTGTTATTCATAAAGAAACAAGGACCTGGAATATAATCTGGAAAAAAAGGGTACTTATGGTCACCCTAGTCTTAAAGGGTATGGAGAACAGTAAACAATTCTTAGCTTTCATGTAAAACAAAAAGCCAAACTCTGGTAGCAAAACAGGTGGAGGTGGAAAGGTCCCTAAGAGAACATTCTTTCCTGTACCTCTTCAAGGCTATCATCTTCTGGATTTGGCAGAGGGAATAGAGCTCTTGGGAAAGAGCGTAGCAAGATTTGAGCATTCTAGGCCATGTCCAAGGACAAAGGATAACAGAACACCACTCCTGGACAGGGCTCTTCCTTCTTCCTAGAACTCAAAGTGGCAGCTAATCGTAAGGCCTGCCACATAAAGGCCTGGGGAATAAAGTGGAAATGGTATGTGGTGCCTGAGAAGCAGAAGGTCCCTGATAACAGCCCCTGAATCTCTCACACTATCAAAAATAGAGGTGGGAAGTGACTTCTAGCTGGCACGCTGACATCATGGTGAGTGTTACTGAAATGGACAGAAGAAACAGAGCAAAGGTTTGTGTGGTTTTGGGAGCCATGTAACTCAAAGGCCAAAAAGGGCCATGGATCTCTCAGACTGCCAGCAGGTGTCACGTACACAACATCCACAGGCCACAGACACCACAGCCAAGCTGTGATGCAACACAACCATCTGCTAATGCATATCATTCATGCCTGAGGCAAGAAAAGAAAATAATCCTGTACTGAGGTTAAGGTTGAAACGATCACTACACTAGGGTGTCTGCAGTTGGAACAAATGGAAGGTGACATGGCTTGCCCACATAAAAGAAATTACTATTTTTTTTGTTGAGTGCTAGCCTTACTCAACACACTGCTTTACATACACGATCTTATTAAATGCTTATGACAAAGCTGTGATCACCCTATTGCAGAGGAAACTGAAATTCAGAGGAGGCTGGTGAGATGCTAGAGGCCACAATTATAAGGTTGCGGAGCTGGAATCTGAATGGAGGTCTCTGAGAATCCTCATCAGCATGGGAACCCAGCATCTGAATTCTCATCCAGGGAGTTCCTTTCTTGTGTTTCTGAAATGAGTCCATGGGCACTCCAGCCTTTCTAACCACTGGGCATTCTCTGCACTTTGGAGGCCCCGGACTTCACCAACCATTCTTATGGACCAGGCTGTGGCAGGAAAGGCAAGCTCAGGCTCGAAGTATTATCCTGTGTGGCTTTCCCCCACCTTGCTTCACCTGTCCAAATGGTCAAAGACTGAAGGGACCGGCTCAAAGCCTATCTACCTCTGGGTTCCTTAACCAACTTGACACCGCTCAGTCCTTGCTTCTCTGAAATCCGGTGGCAGTAATAGTTGGTATAGCAATAGTGTACGTAGTGAGTTTATTCATTCCAGTGACACTGAAGTCCCCAGTGAAACTGTAAATACTTAGTAAGGACATAGTCTTCTAAAATTTTCTGTACGTCTTATAATGTCAAAACAGTGTCCTGTTAATTCAATTTAATCCATGCTTATAATACATTAAAAGAACATTCAGAGTTTTAACAATAAAAGAAAAAATATGTATGTGGTTAATCATTCATTCATTTAACAAGTGATTATTTCCCCTTGCTGAGCACTTGGCTATGAAAGCTCTTTATACCTATAAGCAACATTGTTCCTATTTTACATATTAAAAAGCTTAGTATAAACTACCTACAAGAACACATGGTAGGGTATTTGGGCAAGTGGTACTCACACTTCAGTGATCACCAATTCCATCCTGGAATATCACACTAAATCTCTATAGCTCTTCATTCCTTTGCAATTTTATTTCAAATGATTTGTAAATTTTACTCCAAAACTTACTTTTATGGTTTTGAGAATTGACATTCATCCATTAATAAAAGAGTCCTTTTTTCCTTTAACAAAAGTAGTTGATTGATATGCTTTCCAAACCCTTTTGAAAGCAATGTGACCCGTTTAGAAAGTTTTGTTTGGTTGTTCGTTTGTTGATAAAATATGGGAAGATATTTGAGTATTTACATTGTCCAGCAGTACTTAATCCAAACTGACACCCAAGCCACTTTTGAATGTATTTTTAATCGTCATAATATGTCAGCCAGTCTATTCCTTCTGAGTCACCAACATTTCCAGTTGGGGAGAAGATTGTTAAGAAAGGGAGTAGGGGGACAAAAATGTGGTTTTTAGTAGCCAAGTTCACAATGGAGCAATTGCACTAACAGGAAAAATATATGGATGTTTACAAATCTCCCAAATAATAGAATAAAAATGTAGGCATTTACCTGTAGGAAAAACGTAATGAAACAGACAATTCCAAGGACTAGAAACATTAGTGAAAACAGGTTACTGTTCTGTCGTTTTGTTTCAGGGTCATCATTTCTTGTAAAAATCTGTGAGAAAACATTTAAAGATTGTTGATTCATGCACTAGGAAATCATTAATGTCCTGACCTATTCACTGAATGGCATCATTTTGGGGTTGAGGGTAGCGTTCTACACTGTGTACCAGAACTGGCTTCCGTAATGCAGACCTCCATCTACCTATATTCTTTCTTCCCTATGGACTGTCATTCACAAATCAGCCTGATACTCTTCATGCTCAGTTTACCTTGTGGGGAAATGAGTGCCTGCTTAGTGTATAAAAAATGAAATACAAACACCTTCCTTTTCCCTTGGTGACTTGTACAGCGAGTCACTGTTTTACTAGGTGAACCTTCCAAACTCCTGAGGTGTCTAGAGAAAAGGTGATGTGGTTTTGGTGACCATAGAGAGTTGCCAATTCTCAGCCCAGGCTTTTCTAAAACAAAGGAGGTCTGGGGGCCAGTTGCTTTGTAAGATCAACAATGACGGACTGATGGGAACTATGGCTGGCTGACTGAACGCCAGATGTCTTTTATTGTAACCATTACTTCAGAGAGATTTTAGACACAGACAGATGGATTAACTCGTTCCAACGAACACAGCCAGCAGGGATGACCCAAGGACATAAACTCAAGTGATCAAGACCCAGAGCCCACCATCTACAACAGGGTGAATACTGTCTGCACACTCAATATCTTGGAGTTCTCAAGCCAGCCCTGCATGACAGAACTCTAGGATACTATTTACAGGAGTAAACATAAGGAGATATAAATGTAAGCAGGGGAAAATATAAATTTCCTAAACCAAATTTCCATTATACACAGACCAACTCATTGCTAAATCATTCACTTGCACAGTCCACTTCTCCCGCCTGCAAGACATGGACAGGACAAGGGTCAGCAAGCTACACACCATGTTTACATCAAGTTTCTGTGGAATTCATCGTTGTTCACTTGTTTCCAGACTGTTTATTATAGCTGTGCCTCCACAAGAACAGAACCGGTCATTGCAAGAGAAACCACATTGGCCAGCAAGCCTAAAATATCCGCTCACTTCCCGTTTACAGGCACAACGTGCTGCTCCCTGTCCTAGAACACACGCTGCACGGTAAGGCATTTGCCTGCTTGGTACTTTTTTAGCACGTACAAAACTATCTGGCACAAAACAGACACTGAATTATTCATTTATTTACCCTTTTTTTGTCTTACAGGATCTTGAACCCAAGGACACACTCCTTCTAGGCAAGCAATCTACTTCTGCGCAACTTACACAGAGAAGAGGTTTTTACCGAATGAATTCAATAAACATGAGTATCAACCTGAAATAAGCAGTCCCTGGTAAACTTGAATAGTTACAGATTTTGTGTGTGTTATAAAATCAAAATTTGTCGCTCGATTTGTGTTTCTTGTGTGAATCAATCTCTCTATGCAAGATTTTCAACAATATGGCGAGGGTGTCCTTGGCTCGATGGTTGATAATCTTTCACTAAGCAGAGAACCTGCTTGCTCAAGCTATAACTTATTATTGGAAACGCCACTGCTAGAACTGGTAGATACAACTTGTCAAGCTCAATGTTTAGTAGGAAACTCTTCCCTTTTATTTCACTCTTAGCAAGTGACATGACAATTACATCTGACACAGGAAGCATGCTAAGCCTGGTCCTGGTGTCCAGGACTATGTTACAGAGCAGGTCATTCTCAATTCTGTCTGATAAACACCTGAGGAAACCTTCTGTATACTAGGGACACAGCTCCTGCTCAGAACCCAACAATGGCAGGAATAGAAAAGTCACCTCACTAATGCCACTGACTATTTCAGGGAGCTGGAATAGCAATGACATGACCCTGGATAGAAACCATGACTAGGAAGGTTTACAAAATTGCTTTTCTCTCAGACTAAACTTCTACTTTACATTTACTAGCTGGTTGGTTTCACGTCAAGCCTATGCTTGGAGGGTTATTACACTAGGATAAATATGAACAGTTCTTTCATTCTCGAGTCAGGATTCAAAAGCAAACACAAAAATAGACATAAACACTTACCCCAACAATCTTTGAAAATACTACTGCAAACGCTGGTTGCAAGCCTCCATTTATAATGGCACAAAACACACCAACTACTAAATAAGGCCATTCAGTTAAACTCAACTTCAGAATTCTCCAAAAGGATATGGGAGGTACATTTTCATCCTAGATAACATAAAAGATGACAAAAATCTGGTTACACAATGGATGAATAGTTGATTTTTATGACGTTTAATTATTTTATGCACAAATTTTTAAAATAAATATATTGTATTCTCATCCCTAATCAGCTGGTAGCTATTTAGCTTTGAAAAGATGCTGACAAATTCTCTTAATGGTACCCCATAGTTTTTAAAGCAATAAAGGATGTATCAACAATTATTTAACTCTTGGTTTACTATTCAGAATATGATAAGATTATTAACAAATAGAGATGAAGATGAACAGGATAGAAACTTTAATATCTGAAGACCTCCAAGGCTCTTTTTTTTTTATCAGTACTGGGGATCGAACTCATGACCACGTGCTTGCAAGGCAGGCGCTTATGCCACTGCTAAATCCCCAGCCCCCTCCAAGGCTCTTTACATTATAAATTCTAATTCTAAATCTTTCTGTAAATCTGTATATTTAAATTCCAAACATTGTAAAATGTTGACATTTGGGTTTGTGGAACATTCTGGAAGATTCTGAAAAATCGCTGTTTGTTGCTACTCGTAGCCCAGCACCAGAATTTTCCCCACCAACTGGAGAATGACAGGGGGAGGGTTTAGTACATAAAACAGTACTTCCTCCTTTCCATGATGGTTGTACAAATTTTCAGTCCCACCAACAGGGGAGAAGGGATCCTTTTTCTCCATAGCCTCACCAGCATTTGCTATTGGTTGATATCTTGATGACAGTCATTATTTCTAGAGTTAGATGGAATCATAGTGCTGTTTTGATTTGCATTTCACAAATAGCCAGAGATGTTGAGGATTTTTTTCATATACTTATTGGCCATTTGGATTTCTTCATCTGAAAAGGGTCTATTCATTTCAGATGCCTATTTCTAATTGGATCTTTAAATTTAGAGGGTCCAATTTTTTTTTTAGTTCTTTATATATTTTATATATTAGTTCACTATGGAAATCATCATGGAGATTCCTCAAACAACTAAAACTAGAGGTTCCATTTGACCCAACCAGTCCCTTTTAGACATATTCCCGAAAGAGTTAAAGTCATCACACACTAGTGATACATGCATACCTATGTTTATAGCAGCACAATTTATAATAGCTAAATCTTGGAAACAGCCCAGATGCCCATGAATGGATAAAGAAAATGTGGTATTTGTACACAATAAACTACTATTCTGCCATAAAGAAGGATAAACGAGATATTTTAAGATAAATGGGTGTATCTCGGTACCATAATTTTAAACAAAATAAATCAGACACACAAGTTTAAAAATCACACTGCTTCATTTGTGTAAGAAAGCCAAAGTACAAAATGGAAGACAGATTTTAAGAAGTAGGAAGAATTTTCTCAAATGGGAAGGGGAACAAGAGATGGAGAAGGGACAGGAAAGGAAAGGAAAGGAAAGGAAAGGAAAGGAAAGGAAAGGAAAGGAAAGGAAAGGAAAGGGGATTTAAAGAAAATGAAAGGAAGAAATGGAAACAGAACTTTTGTAAATGGGAAGAAGAAAGGTTGGAGGGAGGGAAGGGGGTTAAAAAGGAATTAAGACGTGTTACCTGCATAGACAAATCCCATGATGAATGTGATCATTATGCACTGCAAACATGTACTAATAGAAACAATTACATTAAAAAAGAAACTACATCTTCCTTCATACCAGGGTCTCCTTTGTGCTGAGCTTTCCATCTTGGCCTTGTGCTCCAGGCGCACTCTTCCGAGTTGATCTTCTTTTTAGACTGGATCCTGAATCTCTTGAAGACGTAATCAAGGCATCAGCTTCACCTGTGGATTCACAAACTTCATCTTCTAATTCATTATCATTTCCTTTTGTCTAAAGCAAGCCAAGAAATATTCATAACTAGTTAGACTCTGTTAAGGAATGAAAATTAATTACCAAACATCAGACACAAAGAAAATTACAATTTAATTAACTACAGGAAAGGATTACATTAAACCATTGTTTCTTTGCTGTGTGATTTACTGGAAGATATACAAATTTCCCTTTGATGTGCTGAAAAAAAAACTGTAATCCTTTCTGGGTGTCTTATCTAGTCAAGTCCTTTCTGTGGGTATTTGGTTCAGTAAAGTTTGCTTTGGACCAGGGCTAAGAGAAATGCGTTTCAAGCCATCATATGAGCCACATCAGAAATTTTCTAATAGTCACATTATAAAATGTGAAAAAAGATATAAAGCTAATTTAATTTTTTGATTTTAAAGAAAAAAATAACAATGTAATAAGAAGTTAACAATGGTTAATATATTATGTATTGTTATCTTCAAAGTAGTTACTCAGATTACAAGATATAGACATGCAAAATTGATCACACAAAATAAGTACAAACCGTACTCTTCAATGAACTAAAAGAAATTAGTACTAAACTATCTTAGATCTCTTGTCTGTGTGTCTATATATGTACATATTTTTTCTTTCTCCTTTCATCATTTCTCCTTTTCCCCATCTAATGTGTTCTATCTTTTTGAGCAGTTTCTTTCCCTTTCACAATCTCTATTGTAGATTTTGGATGTTATTTACTCTCATTTTCTTACACTAGGGAGACAATATGATGTTTACACATGCAAGTGTGATTTATTTCACTTAATATGGTACATAGTTGCATCCATTCACCTATAAAAGCCTTGAGTTTATACTTTTTTATAGATGAGTAGTTACTCCATTGTAGAAAAATACAACATTTTTTTATCCATTCCATAGCGAATGGACATTTAGGTTGTTTACAACATTTAGCAATTACAAATTGTGCTGCTATAAACATGAGTGCACATATATCACTATGATATGATGTTTTCAATTCTTCTGGGAAAATACCCAGAAGGGGAATAGCTAGGATTGGAAGTTCCAATCCTAGTTTTTTGAGGAACCTCCACAGTGATTCCCACAGTGGTTGTATTACTGACACTCCCACTAACAGTGGAAAAGTGTTCCTTTTTCCCAATATTTCCACCAGCATTCTCACTGGTTAATTTCTTGAGGATAGCTATTCTTTCTGGAGTAAGATGTAATCTCAGTGTTGTTGTAATTTGCATTCCTCGAATAACCGATGATGCTGAACATTTTTTCATATATTTATTTGCCATTTGTATTTCTTCATCTGAGAATTGTATATTCATATCAGATGCCCATTTTTAGATTGAGTCTTTGAATTTGGGGGACCTGATTTTTTTTTTAATTCTTTGTATCTTCTAGATACAGTCCTTTCCCGGAGGGATAGTCAGCTAAAATTTTTTCCAAATCTGTGGATTTTCTTTTCACTTTATTGGTGATTTCTTTTGATGTGCAAAACATTTTAATAAGACAAGATCCTAGTTGATTCTTCAAAGTACTTCCTATGAAGTTTGGTTTTCTTCATGAACTCTTTGCCTATACTTACATCTTCAAGATTTTTACCTACATTCTCTTGCAGTATATTTAGTGTTTCTCTTTGAATATTTAGATCTTTGATCCATTTTGACTTTAATTTAATGCACAGAGATAGACATGGGTCTAGTCTGGGGGCATGTGGAAAGCCAGTTTTGTCAGCACCACTTATTAAAGAGGCTCTTTCTTTCAGTGTACATATTTGGCCTCTCCGTCAAAGATAAAGTAGCTGAGTGTGTTTGTAGTTGTATCTGCATATTCTAATCTATTCCATTGATCCTCAGGTCTGTTTTTGGCCAGTACCATGCTGATTTTATCACAGTAGATTTGTAGCATAATTTCAAGTCAGGGATTGTAATGCCTTCTGCCTTGCTTTTGTTGTCCAGGATTGCCTTTACTATTCTAGGACTCTTCTGTTTCCAACTGAATTTTAGGAACGCTTTCTCTAGATCTGTGAGGTATGATAATGGTAATTTAATCAGAATTGCATTTAATCTGTATAACAGTTTTAGGAGTATGGCCATTTTCACAATGTTGGTTCTTTCTATTCATGAGCAAGGAATGCCCTTCCATTTCCTGATATCCTATTTGATCTCCTTTTCCAGAGCACTGCAATTTTTAATGTAGAGATCTTTTATTTCTTTTGTTAGATTGATTCCTAAGTACTTCATTTTTTTGTGGTTTCACTTATTTCCTTTTTGAGATTTGTTGTTTGTGCACAGGAATGCTATTGACTCTTGAGTGTTGACTTTGTATCCAGCTATATTACTGAATTTGGTTATTAATTCTAGAAGTCTTTTTTTTTTTTTTTTTTTTTGGTACCGGGGATCGAACTCACGACCTCGCACTTGCCAGACAGGTGCTTAAGCCACTGAGCTAAATCCCCGGCCCCAATTCTAGAAGTCTTTTGGTGGGGTTTTTATGGTCTTCTATGTAGAGTATCATCTCATCTGCAAATAATAATTCAACTTCTTCCTTTCCTATCCTTATTCCTTTTATTTCTCTCTTGTTTAATTGCTCTGGCTAATGTTTCCAGAATTACATTGAGTAGGAGTGGTGATAGTGGGCATCCTTGTCTTGTTCCTGATTTTAGATTGAAAGCTTTCAGTTTTTGACCATTTAGTACGATGTTGGCTGTTGGTTTGTCATAGATGGCTTTTACCAGATTGGGATAAAGACCATCTATTTTGATTTTATATAGGACTTTTATTATGAACGAGTGTTATATTTAATCAAAAGCTTTCTCTGCATCTTTTGAGATGATCGTGTGATTTGTGTCTTGGCTCTGTTGATATGGTATATTATGTTTATTGCTTTGTGTATGTTGAACAATCTCTGCATTCTTGGGATGAATCCCATTTGGTCATGGTGTATAATCTTCTTGATGATTTGATGCATTCTTTTTGCTAGTATCTTACTGAGAATTTTGGCACTTATGTTTATTAGAGAAATTGGTCTGTTCTCTTTTTTTGTTGGGTCTTTCTCTGGTTTTGGTATCAGAATAATATCTGCCTCTAAGAATAAGTTAGGGAAAACTGCTTCTCTTTCAGTTTCATTAAAGAGTTTGAGGAGTATTGCCATTGTATCTTCCCCAAAGCATTCAACTGTGAATCCATCAGGACCTGGGGTTTTCTTCGTTGTTAAGTTTTTTATTGTTTTCAGTTTCATTAACTGATATGGGGTTATTCAGAATTTCTTGATCAGTATCTTCTCAATTCAGCTTTAGTAATTCATACATTTCCAGGACTCTATCCATTTATTCTGTGTTTTGTATGCTATGCACATAAAGATTTTTGAAGTAGGTACTGATAATCTTCTGGACTTCCACAGGCTCTGCAGTGATTTCAGTATTTTCATTCCTCAATGAATTTGAGTTTTTCTTTCCTTTTTTTTGATAAGGTTGGCTAGGGTTCACCAATTTTGTTTATTTTTTCAAAGAACCAACTCTTCAACTCATTAATTCTTTATATTGTTTTCCTAGTCTCAATTGCATTAATTTCTGCTCTGATTTTTATAATTTCCTTCTTCATATGGGCTTTGGGTTTGATTTGCTCTTCTTTTTCTAGAAGCTTTACATGGAGTATTAGGTTATTTGTGCTCATTCTATTTTCCTGATGTAAGAATTCACTGCTATAAAATTTCCTTTTCTGACTGCTTTCATTGTGTGCCTTAGTTTCTGGTATGTTGTATTTGCATTTTCATTTGATTGTAGGTAATGCTTAATTTCTTCTTTAATTTCATCTATGATTCACTGGTTGTTCAGGAGGGTGTTATTTAATTTCCATATGTTTATGGAGTTTTGTAGTTTCTTTTGTCACTAATGTCCAATTTCATTGCACTATGGTCAGATAATATGCATGAGATAATTTCAATTGCTTTGCATTTACTTAAGCATGATACAAAAGCTAGTATATGGTCTATTTTAGTGAATGTTCCATGTAAAATTGAGAAGAATGTGTATTATGTCATTGGATGGAACATTGTAAAAGTCTACTAAGCCCATGTGTTTCTAAGTTTGGTTCAGTTCTGTTATTTCTTTGCTGACTTTCTGTCTAGTTAATCTATCTCTTTGTGCAGTGGGATATTAGCATACCCCATTAAAATTGTGCTATTGTTTACTTGATTTTTCATGTCCCTTAATATTTGTCTTCTATAGTTGAGTACTTCCATATTTGGTGCATAAATATTTATGGGTGATATTTCTGCATTTTGAATTTTTCCCCTAACAAGTATGTTAGCGGCTTTCTTTATGTTTTTTGATCATTCTTGAAGTTCACACTGTCTGCAAACAGAATAGTTTCCCTGCCTTTTTCCAGGTTCCCATTTTATGGAAGATTGTTTTCCAAATAGAGTCAATTTAGTTATACATTTTATTTAACCTAATACCCCCAAGATGTTATTGATATCCAATATTATCATTTCAACATATAATCAATATTAGAAATCCTTGAATATTTTGCATATTTTTTGCAACAAACTCTTCACACTCTCTTGTGCATTTTCTACTTACAGTATTTCAATTCAGATTACCCACTACTGAGAAGTTGAGTAGACACATTACTAGAGGTTACTACTGTACTGAATACGTCTGAACTCATTAAAATATATTTTAATCATCTTTACTTAACTCAAGTCTTTTCAAGAAAAAGTATATAAAATGCTGGTCTGATGCTGAATTCCCTAAGTATTTTTCCATACTTTTCAACATAAGTCATATACCGTCTATTGTTAGCATTAAACAGGATGTCAGCCTATCACTGAAATAATCTGGTGTATATTCAGAGATTAACCAAACCTGCATTGTGACAAGATTGTAGTAAATGCCCTTCTCTTTCATGAGTTCATCATGATTTCCTCTTTCTACAATGACTCCATCATCAAATCCAGCGATGACATCAGCATTCCGAACTGTGGACAAGCGATGAGCTATCACAATTGTGGTTCTGCCTTCTCGGGCCTAAGGGAAGAAAAATAGCAACCTCAAACCCATTATTATTTGTCTTGATCATGCAGTTTGTCCCATGAGGCAGAAAGTTAGGATTAACAACTCCATGCATAAAACTCTTGTGTTCAATTTATATTACTATATGCCAATGGTCCAGACATTGTAAAACCATCAAAGCTATGGACAATAGTACCTAATGTCAATAAATGTGTAGTCAATGAGTGACTGTTTAAAATGACATTTATAATAAAAACAGAAATATAACATCTACATATTAAGAATATATGTTCCTTTAAGGATTTTACTTCATATCTATCAATCTAAATTCACAGCAATAATCAGGGACTTGTACAGTGTAAGAAAATCCTGCAATTCAAGTACTGACTAATAAAAACGAAAGCAGGCCAGGCTGCTATACTCGTATTTATCAGCTAATGATCAGCCTTAAGAATCCTAACTTTCTGCCTCATGGGACAAACTGCTGATCAAGACAAATAATAATGGGCTTGAGGTTGCAAAGCCTAGACTTCATGCTGACCTATAAGAAAATGGTAGTTCTGCCATTTATGAGTTTTAGGATTTTACCCAGATTTTTAATACAATTTTTTAGCCCATGTGAGGCTCAGTTTTTTCATATATAAAACAGAAAATAATACTTTCTAGAGTAGTTGGGGAAGTAAATAAAGCTATATACATAAAGAACTTATGCACAAAAAGTACTTTTTAAAATTTGTTTTGTTAGGATTATGGAAAATTGAGCATTATGTAACTGTCATAAAATGCTCAATCTCATTTTTAGTTTAATATAGAACAAGGCACATCATCAGAACTAGTCTGAAATATCTTTAATCTCTGTAACTTTCCCAATGATTATGATTTCTTTCATTCTATGTTAAACACACACAGACATGTGCAGAAGGATCAGATGAGAGAGAGAGAGAGAGAGAGAGAGAGAGAGAGAGAGATAAAACCCTGAAGTGAAAAGAAACTCACGTGAAAAAAATTGGGTGGCAGTAGCTAGAAAGTAGAGAAAACAATGGAGCAAGTTTTAGGTATTTTTGAGAAAAGGAGACGTGAAACACCCTTTCAAAATTTATTCCCTAAAAAAAAGTACTTTATATACAACCTTTTAAATCTGCTTTCATTTATAATTTGGTACATAGTTCACAGCAGAACAGTAAGAAAACTCAGTCAAGAAAACACAGATGTGAAGTGACAGATAAACAAACTCAAGGGGAAATTAAAGCAGCCACAATCCCATCTCCCTCTAGTTTGGTTCACAGAATATTTAGTAAGCTGCTTTTCCCAACCTTGGCATTCTCTCACACATATAGAGTTTTACTGGAGGGGGAGAGATGGAACAAACCTGGATGCAACTCTGGTCCTGTGACAGCTGTACCCAAACACTCTGTCAAGAAGGTTTACCCTTTTGCCTTCCTCCAAAGGTAGCCTGGTTACAATACATGGACCAGCACACATACAGTGCCTGCACACAGTGAGCACTGGGTTCTATTTGGTGAATGAGCCTTCTGGACTCAGGACGGTAGAGAAGTTAAACTCTCCTGATAGTCTAAGATAGTTCTTTTTTAAAAAACTTGTATATTCTTGTTATGCATCATAAATAACTTCATCGTGAGACACTGGTACACAGACACATTAAACCTTGGTTCTTCTTAATTCCCTTTCCTCTCTCCTTCTTGTCTCCCCCCAGTCCAATACCCTCTCCTATCTCCACAAAGTGTATTTTCCTGTTTCCTATTTCCCTGTTTCCTTTGCTCTTTAGATTATTTTTATAAGGTGCACAGTCATTATTTTAAAGTTATAAAAGGGGCAAAAACATCACAAAATACAGGAAATTGAGACAATGTAATTCCAAGTGAGAATCTAAGAACTTACTTTGATACAAATTTAATAAATAATTATTTTTTCTTTTAGCACATACACATTTGTATTACAAGTCATGCAAAAACCCTTAATCAACTTTCTATTTGTATGTTTCCACTACCAAATTATGTAATGTTCACTTAGTTTGTGCAATATACTTAAGGCATTTTCAATTTCATTTTCATTTTCCAGTACTTTCAAAGTTTCCCAGATTATCAGATTCTTGTTTGATGAGGATCAGTCCAGACTAAGTCTGAATTGTCACAAATTCTTAACCAATTATGTTTAAATAAAATATGTTTCTCAAATGTTCCATGTTCTCTTTAAGGATTCCACAAAGTAAAAATTTCACTGAACTTTATTTCCAAGTATTTGGGTGTTTTTCACATCTTTCTGACACCAATTTGTAGTTTACTTCCACTAGGCCCAAAGACATACTATGCATTACTTTTCCTCTTTTAGCTTGTATTACGTGCATGTACCAATGCCTCACCATGACGATGTCATTATGCACTGTAATGTACACCAATAAAATACAAAATTAAAATACAAAAGAATTTAAGTTTATTTTATTGCCCACAATATGCTCCATCAATGTGAATATGCTATGAGAAAATTTTATTGAGAAAAAGATGTATTCTGCTGCTACAGCATAAAGTATTCCAAAAGTACCAGTAAGATAAAAGAGTTGAAAGTGTTGTTCAGCTCTGCTAATTTTTTGTCTATCAAATACTGAGAAAGGAGGGTTGAAATTTCCTGTAATTATGTGTTTGTTTATTTCTTCATTTAGTATCATTACTCTTGGCCTCATGTATTTTAATGTCTTTTAAAATACAGATTGCTTTATTAGTACATGTTCACAGAACACAATGAATACATTCATCCTGGAAGCTACTATATATGCGTAACCCCCCCAATCCTTTTTAGAACCCCTCTTGCCTCCTTCTCCTCTCCCTCATTCCCTAGATCCCCTTCACATCTCCAAAAGATCTATTTGCCTTTTTCCTGTCACTTTTTATTTTGTTCTTTAAATTGTTTATATTTTTCTCCTAGAAAAGCAACTACGTGACATTTAACCATGTGTGTCTGATATAGTTCACTTAGTATTACAGTCTCAAGGTGCATCCATTTTCCTAGAAATGATTCAAATTTATCCTTATTTATGGCTGAGTTATATATCACATTTTCATTATCCAGTCATCTGTTACTGGGCATACAGGCCACTTTTCAGATTTAGCTATTATGAATTGTACTGCTATAAACATTAGTGTGAATGTATTGCTGAAATCTAATGCCTTTAATTTCTGGCAAGAAGCCTAGAAGAGATATACGTGGGTCAAAAGGAAATTTCTGATTTTAGTTTTCTGAAGAACTTCCATACCGATTTCTCCTCACTGCTTATCCTAGTTCACATCCCCTCCAACAACGTGGAAGGGTTCTTGTACCCTATAGCCTTGCCACCATTTGCTGTTTTTTGAGTTCATGATAATAGCCTTTCTTTCAGGACTAAGATGGAATATCAGTATTATTTCAATTTGCATTTCTCAAATGGCTAAAGATGCCAAACATGCTTTTATGTACCTACTGGCTATTTGTACTTCATTTTAGAATTGCCTATTCATTTCAACTGCACATATTTTGACTGGATTTGTTTTGTTTTGTTTTTCATTTGGAGGGAGTCTAATTTTTTTTTTTTGAGTCCTAGATATTGGTCCTCTCTCCAAGGAATGGCTGGCAAATTTTTTTTCCATTCTATAGGTTGCCTCTTTACTACATTAGTTGTTTCTTTTGCAAGGCAGAAACATCTTAATTTGATATAATTTTGTTGACTCAGTACTATTTCTTATGAAATTGGGGCTCTGTTCAGAAAAGTTCTTGCCTATGCTTATATATTCAAGAGTTTTACTAATATTTTCTTCCAGCAGATTCAGTGTTTCTGCATTTATACCTGTATCTTTGATCCATTTCAATTTAATTTTAGTACAGGGTGAGAGAGATGGATCTAGGTTCATTTTTCCACATGTGGGAGACCAGCTTTACCAGCACCATTTGTTAAAGTGACTACATTTTCTAACATTTATACTGAACTAGAAGAGACCTAGAACAGCAAGAGCAGTCTAGGCAACAAGACAAAGGCGTAAGGGACCATTGGCTGACTGCAGAGGGGGCAGAGAACAAGGCCTCATCAAGAAGCAAGCCCTCCTCACCGGGAACCAGCGCCATGCCTGGGCCGTAGCCAACAGGGGGAACAGCCAGACCCCAGTCTCTCCCATGAGTCAGCACCGTTTGCAGACTGCAGGGGGAGAGAACAGGACTTACCAAGAAGCAAGCCCCACTGCAAACCAGTGCCAGGCATGGGACGCCACCAGCAGGGGACACAGCCAGACCCCAGTCCCTTTAACTGCACGGGCTGGCAAACAAGAAAAACCAGTCCCACCCCCTCCACTCTAAGCACCCAGCTGATCCAGAGAAACACAGGCTGCAATGATAGCTACTGAGGTGAAATGCAAACTGATGCCTGTGGTGTTTTGGTGTTTCACCCACCTTGCAGGTCTAGGGCCAGCAGTCTGATCATCTGTTCAGAGCATAGCAGTATGCAGTGTGGCATCTAGGAGGAATCTTCTGAGGGTGGTGGCCACTGATGACTCCCTACTGTCTTGTTTTGGAAGTCTTACATCGTGTTCATTGTTTTTTGGGGTTTGGTTTTATTCTCTTTTGTTTTGTTTGATTTTGTTATATCCAATGGCATAAGCAGCTATTTCAAAGACAGCAAGATATATCATGATAACCATTTTGGATTTACTATTGTCTTGTTTTGAAGTCCTTTATTGCATTCATTGTTTTGTTTTTATTGTTTCTATTCTATTCTGTTCTGTTTGATTTTTACTATGTCCAAAGGTATCTACAGCTATTTTGAAGACAACAAGAGGCATTCTGGTAACTATTGTTGATTTTATAATGTTCTGAAGTCCTGTATCACTTGCACTTGCTTTGATTAGTTTTATTCTGTTTTATTTTCCTTGATTTTATCCTCGTTAAAATAAAATAAAATAAAATAAAATAAAATAAAATAAAATGACACAGATGTAAGGAACCACAATACCTGAACTTAAATTATTCTACAAGACTACAGGGACAAAATCAGCATGGAATAGTCACTAAAACACATATATGGAACAGAACAGAAGGTACAGCAACAATCCCAAAGCATACTTAACTATTTGTCCTTGGACGAAAGGGCTTAAAATGTATTCTGCAGGAAAGATTACCCCTTAATAAATGGTTCTGGGAAAACTGGTTATCTGCATGCAGATGATGTCATCTAGACTCATATCTCACTATCTACTACACTAGAATCAAAATTGCTCAAAGATCTAAATGTTAAAACAGAAACACTTCATTCTGCTAGAAAATAAAACAGGCAAAATTCTTGAAGACATAGGCGTAAGCAATAATTTTCTGGACAGAACTCAATTGCACAAGAGATAACAAGAGTCAGAAAATGGAATCGTATCAAATTAAAAAGCTTCAATGGTTAATACATTGTGTATTGTTATCTTCAAAGTAGCTGCTCAGGTGTTTGGATCGAAAGTCTGCGCAGACCTGCATCTCGGCGCAACTGTTTGGGACTGGTAGGCCTGCCCTTCATCCGCAGGGAACTGCCTGGAGACCGGCATCTGGGCCAGGTCTGTTTGGGCCCGTAGCCCCGCCCTTCACCCCCAGGAAGTCTCCCAGAAAGCAGCATCGCAGCCTGTCTCTTTGGGACCCGAACCTCTCAGACCCGCAGAGTGGTCTGGGCTGTTTGGATCGAAAGTCTGCGCAGACCTGCATCTCGGCGCAACTGTTTGGGACTGGTAGGCCCGCCCTTCATCCGAAGGGAACTGCCTGGAGACTGGCATCTGGGCCAGGTCTGTTTGGGCCTGTAGCCCCACCCTTCACCCCCCAGGAAGTCTCGCAGAGACCAGCATCGCGACCTGTCTCTTCGGGACCCGAACCTCTCGGACCTGCAGAGTGGCCCGGGCTGTTTGGATTGGGAATATTGTGGAGACTGGCATCTTGCCCAGGTCTGTTTGGGACCGGGAACTTTTCAGAAACCAACATTCTGGCCTGACTCTTTGGGACCTGTAGGCCCACCCTTCACTCGCAGGGAACCTCCTGGAGACCTGCCTGGGACAAAGCACGGTGGCCTGGCCTGCCTAAGACTCCACAGGCTCCGGGGTGACCACACCCAGAATTCGCCTTAGAAATTAGGGAGCCAGGAGCCAACAGAGGGGAGTTAGGACCCTGAGAGGAGGCCAAGAGCCTGTGGGGGAGCCACTGCCCCTCCAGGAACTGAGGGTGTAAGAGGTAATTCACCACACATGCAGAGAAAGCTTTGGAACACCACTCAAAGCAAGGAAATATAGAAAACTGACAAAAGGAAAGACCAAAAGGCAGGCTCAAAGCCCTAGCCCTCCCCAAGAAAGCTTAGAAGCCGTGTACATGGAAGAAAAAAGAAGCCATACACCTGAAATGTCTGAAATGATATCAAATGAAATAAATATGCAAACAGGGAAAGCTATGGAGAAATTCAAACCAGAAATACTTGCCCAGGTAAAAGAAGAATTGATAAAAATAGTGAAACAAATAGTCAACGCACCTAGTGAAAACACAGCTAAAAAATTAGAGGAACAAAGCAAACAGATAGAATCCCTCAAAGAACAATATAAGAAACAAACAGAATGCATAAAGCAGACTCAAAGAGATATACAGGAAATGAAAAATTCTATTGAAAGAAAGCTGTAAAAACCACCTCAATGAAAGTGAAGATAGAATTTCAGACCTCAAAGATAAGATTGCAGCCAGTGAGCAGGAAAGAAAAGATCTTTTAAAAATAACAAAGAATCAGGAAATAACAATTCAACACCTGCAAGATGATGCAAAGAAAAATAACATAAGATTAATAGGGATAAATGAAAAAGAAGGGGACAGCCCAAATGATATCAAGAGGATATTTACAGAAGTAATAGCTGAAAACTTCCCAAA
>PVJX010024617.1:0-27873 GCA_004027295.1 Dolichotis patagonum
TATACACTAACAACAAAATCACTGAGAGAGAAATAAGAGAAGCCACACCCTTCGCACTAGCATCCAAAAAAATGAAATACTTAGGAATTAATCTCACGAAAGAAGTAAAAGAGCTATACAGCAAAAATTATAATACCCTGAAAAAGGAAATCAAAGAGGACCTCAGAAAATGGGAAGACATCCCTGTTCATGGATAGGTAGAACAAACATTGTGAAAATGGCCATTCTCCCAAAATTACCATACAGATTCAACGCAATCCCAATCAAAATACCACTAACATACTCATAGATCTAGAGAAATCACTCCTAAAATTCATCTGGAACCAGATGAGACCTAGAATTAGCAAAGGCAATTCTAAGCAGCAAAGGCAAGGCAGGAGGCATCACAATCCCTGATTTGAAATTATACTGCAAAGCTACAGTAATAAAATCAATATGGTACTGAAATAAAAACACCCAAAGATCAGTGGAATAGATTGGAAGATACAACCACAACCACAAACTCACTCAACCACCTTATCTTTGATAAAGGGGCCAAACATGCTCACTTGAAGAATGACAGTCTCTTCAACAAATGGTGCTGGAAAAACTGGCTATCCATATGCAGAAGACTAAAACTAGACCCATGCCTATCACCATGTACTAAACTAAAATCTAAATGAATCAAAGATCTAAATATTAAAACAGAAACACTAAATCTGTTGGAAGACAAAATAGGTAAAAACCTCAAAGATATAGGTGTAGGTAGAGAATTCATGAACAAGCATCAAGCCGCATGGGAAATACTTCCCAGAATCAATAACTGGGACCATATCTTATTAAATAGTTTATGCATGTCAAAAGAGATTTCCAGCAGAGTGAAAAGAAAACCCACAAATGGAAAAAAATCTTAATGGATTGTCCCTCAGACAAAGGACTTCTGTCTAGAACTTATAAAGAATTTTTAAAAATCAGACCCCTTGAAATTCAAAGACCCAATCCAAAAATGGGCATCTGAAATGAATACAGTTCTCAGATGAAGAAATGCAAATGGCAAATAAATACATGGAATAATGTTCATCATCATTAGTCATGAGAGAAATACAAATTAAAACCACACTGAGATTCCATCTCACCCCAGAAAAAATGGCCAGGATAGAAAAAACTACCAACAAGTGCTGGAGAGGCTGTGGGGAAAAAGGAATTCTTCTGTAGGTGGGAGTATAGACTAGTGCAACCACTGTGGAGGTCACTTTGGAGGTTCCTCAAAAAGCTGGGTTTGGAAGTCCCATTTGACCCAGCTATTCCACTTCTAGGCATATTCCCAGAAGATCTGAAAACATCATACCACAGTGATATATGGGCACCCATGTTTATAGCAGCACAATTTGTAATAGCCAGATCTTGGAAACAACCTAAGTGCCCATCAACTGATGAATGGATAAAAAGTTGTGGCATTTTTATACAATGGAGTACTACTCAGCTATAAAGAATGATCACATTGAGATATTGATAAATAAATGGACACGACTTGAGACCATACTCATAAGCAAAATAAACCAAACTCACATGTGTAAATACCATATAGTCTCCCTAGTATGAGAGTTGGTAAGAGTATATAAAATTTTATGGTAATCATGATTTCCCATTTCATTGCTTTGAAGCCTTTCAATGTTTTCATTCATCAGTTGGAATGGTTTTATTCTGTTTTGTTTGATTTTATTATGCATGATGGTATGAACAGCTGTTTTGAAGAAAACAAAACACTATGGCAGCCATTGCTGATTTAATATCATCTTGCTTAGACGTCCTACCATGCTTCTATTCTGCTATTACCATCAGTTCTATCATGTTGGATCTTATTGGGATTTTAATATGTGTGATAGTATAAACAAATCTTTTTATTGAAAATCCGATATTATAGTAGCCATTGATCATTCTCTGTTATTCAGTTCAGAATGTGCTTAATTCTTTCATTCTCTTGAATGGTTTTATACTATTGTGTTATGTTTGATATTATTGTAATTGAAACTATGCTCAACTATAGCAGAGAAAGAGATATTTTGATAGCTACTATTAATGTCTGGTTGTCTTATTGTAAAGTGCTGTGTTGCTTATGTTGTTCTGTTCCGATCTGCTTTGTTCTGCCCTCTTTTGTTTTATTCTCTTTAAAATAAAAATAAATTTTTTTAAAGTACAAAATAAAATAACACCCTAACAATCACTAAGAAAATAACAAAACAAAACAAATAGAAAAATGAGCAAAAGACACGAAGACATAGATAACACAATTTTTTACATACGTATACATGAATAATATTCATAGTGTTGCAAATGAAACTGAACTACTATATTTAACTCATCAGATTGTATTATTTTTTAAAAACAGATTAATACTTAGATTAGTAAAGATATGAAGAATATACTGGAAAAGTGTTGTGCAGGGTAATTTGATATTATCTATCAAAAATTTCACAGTAAATACTCTTTCATCCAGCAGTCACATATCCAGGAAACCATCTGAGAAAAATACACACAAATTAGATCAAGTTTTAAATAAAATGTTTATTGTAAAAAACGTAAAATTGGAAACAATTTAAATGCCTTTAGACAAAGAAATAGCTAAAGCAGAATGCAACTGCTTTATATGATTTTGAAACGTTTTCAGCTACAAATGGAAACTGTGCTATAAACAAGCAGAGGTCATTTTCAACCCATAACAGTATCTGAAGAAACCATCTCCATCTTGATTCAGAGGCTTCAAGAAGCTGTCATCAAGCCCGAAGGACTTCTCACCCTTATGCTTCTCCACCCTCCTGTGTCGATCGGATTACTGTTCTTGGCTCTCCAGTCCCTTTCTCCACAATTTGATCTTCAAATGTCCTAGAATAGGCTGGTGTTGGACTTGGTCTTGCAACCAACTCAGTGTAGACGAAAGTAACTATGTGTGCCGATTCTAAGAGAGGCTCATGGAGGCATCACGTTTGTTACATTCTTGTGACCCACCATACAAAGAGTTTCTAAGGAAACCACTGACTCAAAAGGAAGGAAGAAATACCAAACTGAACCAAACTCACAGCTTGTTGCAAGCAGGCAGCTCGGGGTAAACCCTACAGAGCCAGCGCTAACTTGAGAGCAAGAAGAATATTTGTCATGAGAAGCCACTGAGCTCTCAAAGCTATTTGTTAGACAGCAAAATTAACTGCTAAATTTTGCGTGTCGATTCTCCGTTCTTAGACCTGTTGCCTTGCGCTCTCATGAAACCACAATAGGCAGGAATCTGGGGATGTGGGAAGGACAGACAGGGCAGACAAAAAGCTCTCTTACTGTCATTTTTGCTTTTTGATCAAACAATCATATTCCCACAGAAGCCATTCTCTCAACTCCCCTTACAAAACATCAAAGATCCATCATTCAGAAAAGTGTAGCAAGTTGCAAAACAATATATAAATATTGTTGCTAAGTTTTTAAAAATAAGAGCCACAAGTCTATATGGTACATATATATGATGTCAACGTCTAGAAAAGGGTCAGGAAGAACACATCAAACTGGAGTGGTGCATGCCTAGGATCCCGACCCTCAAGAAGCTGAGGCAGGAGGATCACTGCAAATTTGAAACCAGCCTGGGATACATAGTGAGTTCAAGGCCAGCCTGGACTACAAAGTAAGACTCTGCCTCAAAAAAAGAAAAAAAGAAAAAGAGCAGTGTCGACAAATGCATAGTCAACACCACTTATGAAGAAGTAGGATAAGGGATGATGTGTTTAAAATAACTTTATTCACTATATATATTTAACTTCTGTATCGTTTGAATTTTTTAAAATGTGATGAACAACTTGTTTAAAAATTTGCTTCATTTAAAAATTAAAGGCTAGGGCCAAAGAATTAGCTCAGCGGCTCAAGCACTTGCCTGGTTAAGTTGGACATTTGAGTTCAATCCCTAGTACCAAAAATAGAAAAAAAATTTAAAGGCTATATAAGTAGAAAACTAAAAGAAAACATGAGATATAAGATCTTTCTATTTTTTTAATTCGAGAAAAACACATTTTCTCCACTTTATCCAATCCAATGCACTTAATCCAATCCACTTCTGGCTCCTAAGAAAACAAAATTACTCAGACTAGATATTTCACTGCTCCATTGCCATATGTTTAAAATGGAAATCTTGGTTGAAGACTTGGTCTCCTGTTTACTTTCTTGTTACTAACAGTTTGGATAAGGATATTTGGCTACCCACCAATTCCAATATGACCTCACCTTTTATAACTGGACAACTTAGAAACAAGTTTATTAACTATTGGAATTTTTTTCAAAGTGAATTATCATATTCTCACCCTATTTTATCTATGGGAACTTGGGCACTTTTACTGAAATTCAATCTATATAAATATAGCCACTCAGTTTAGAAGTCATTGAATAATATCAAAAGCATTGTAAAGTCTAAATGCCAATTCATTAAAAATAGACCATATTCTGTTCAAACAAATAAAAATAATTTTCATAAACAATATTTCTATGTTTAAGCACTGTTTTGTGTAAAAAAAGATTTCTGAATGCACTAAATGAGAGAGTAGGATACTTGTTTCTTTCATAAAAGCTTCTATAAAAATGTTGATGAAACTTCATTTCATGAAAAAATAATATAAATTTAAAACTATAAAATATTTTTCAGTAGGTGTAGTGGTGCACTCAGAAGGCTGAAGCAGGAGGATCACCATGAGTTCAAAGCCAGCCTGGGCTACTTAGTGAGTTCAAGAACAGTTTGGACTACATAGTGAGACCTTGTCTTTTTAAAAAAAGTGAAATATAAAATAAAGAAATTTCAGTTCCACTTATTAATGCTGAACTAGGAAGGAAACTGGGAACTGAGGTCCAAAAAGAAGAGTGCGTTGCATTTCCTTCCTTCAAAGAGTTTATAATTTGATGAAAGACACAGAAGTACAAGTAGATGAACTTAATAAAATGAGAAACCAGCTCTGAGAAGGTGCAAATGTAAGGACAAAGGGAAGCTATGTTTTCTAGAGCACCTCTCAGGAGGAGTTACCGTGTGAGTTCGAAGGAGTTACTTGGCTAAGCTGCTTGGAGGACAGCAATGGGGCTTGGGAAGGAGGTGGTGAGCAGCAGGGAGCACACCTGAGAAAGAAGCACGGGTGTTTGTACAGCCGCCTCCTAACCCCAGCCCAAGGCTTGAGTGCTAAGTGCACCGGGAGCCATTCCCCATGGTGGTTCTGCTTCTCGCTTACCTTTCTGCAGATCTCAAAAGGAGAGATTGACATTGTGTTTTAAAATTTTTGAACCACCAGAAGCACTTTTATTTTCAGAATTGCTGCAAAGAAACAGGAGGCTGCGTGACTTTTTTCTTAGCATCAGAAACATACTGAGGACTACGTTGTGTAGACAAAATGCTGTTTTTATAGCATGAAATTCAATCTATGCACTTCCATTGTGCTGTCTATTCCCTGAGGAGCTGGCACTGCTCCCTTGAGCTCCAGACCTCTGTCCATCTTCCCAAAATTAATCTCCCCACCTTCCTCCAGCAAGCCTGCTTCCTTATCTCAGCCCCCTAACAGCACTGAGCCCTTTACCCACCCTGAAATCATGGCAGCCTTCCTCCATTCCTCTCTCAGCACTCCTCTCTACTGTTTAATCACCTCTACCAGCTAAGCATCTTTCCAGTAAAACTCTCTAAACTCCACCCTCTGTGTCACTGCCTCAGATCTTTATCACTGCTCCCTCCTCTCCCCCTCCCCGTAGCTTTCTATGTGATGTCTCTGTTTCAGGCTCATCAGCTTCTAATGGTCATCTTTCATCTTTTAAGGCGGAATGATCTTTCTAAAAGAGTCATTTGATTATGTTATATTAAAATCATCTGTCAACATGAAGCTCAAACTCTAATGTGGTGTAAAAAGTGTGTAATAAACTGTTCCTGCCAGCCCAAAGAGTCTCATTTGCAAATGCATTCCCCATGCAAATCCTACACTAGAGTCAGTGTGACGGCAAGCAGAAACACCGAAACGACGCCCAGGATTTAGAGGTAGATTTATTTACATTGATACCACTGGTTGGGATCATTCCCAGAATTTCAGGCCCTGATCTATGGGCATCTAGGACTTTTATGGGATAAGCAAGCAAGAAGTACAGAGGTAGAATGGCTTGCAATTGGAATTGGTTTGTACAATGTACATCATAGTGACCAGCTATGCATCACAGTGGCCAACCATTTCTAAGAGACAGGAGCAACCAGATCTGGAACAGGAACTATTACCTGGTAACTAACAAACTGAGGTATACTGGCTGGGGGGTCATTTTCTGCTACATCACACTGAACAATTCACACACACAATGCATGCCATGCACATCCCCTGCGCCACATACTGCAGTCAGCCCTGAACATACACTAGTGAACAGGAAGGCATACCTCTGCCCTCCTGGGCTTAGTCTCTTTGGAGGTCCTTAAAAGGAACCCACTTCTCTGGCCTCTGTCCCTTCACGCATGCTGCCCAAGCCACACAGCTTGTCTGGTCCAGTGAACAGCCAGCTGGTTAACCTCGAGCCAATTTCTGGGCTTCTCCGAGCCACAGTTCTTTGTGTGAAACAGAATGATTTCTCAGTTCTCTCTTCTTTTGCACATAACAAACCTAAGGAACAGTTTCAAATTTCAAAATTAGACAAAAAAGAGTCTTCAGAAATATTCCAACAAGCAAGAATGTTTATGCTGTTATAAGCAGCACTGAAAAAAAACATCGAAATATCCAAGTTTTCTTGTAGTATTTTTTGCAAATTAAAAATTATCTGTAAATTAAATATGTATCATTGTCTTATAAAGTTATTTTTCCAGCAAGTCTTTATATAAGAACATTACTTGAATTACAAGGGAAAGAAAGTGATCTCACCTGTGAAAGACTGTTGTGTTTGTTGCTTGTTTGTTTTGCATCTAAAAGGAAAATGGGGCTCTTGACAGTGGGGGATGGGCCACAAATCCAAACGTATAACACAGAATTAGAAATAAATCTCCTGAAACAGGATCAATGTCAATTCTATCTTCAGCCAAAAATAAAACTAATTTTGATGTACTTTTAACCTAGGCTCATTATCTAACTTTCAGAGAAAAATCTTGATTTTGAAGTGGAATGACTATGAAAGCCATATATAATTAACCAGACTACGAACAGTTTCTACTTTAATTCTTTTACTGGACTTTTTAAAGGAAAAATGTTCATACCAGAGTGCATTTAAGTGTATTTTATTATTGTCCTGGAGTTGGTTTTCTGGTTTTGACATTGCACAAGGTTGATATATTACTTAAATAGACAAATTGGGTACAAGATACATGTATCACATTTGACAATACAGTGCTTGCAACTTCCTCTGAGTTTATATTTTTTTCAAAATAAAAAGTCAAGGTCTACTCCATGAATTAATAAATGTAGTCAGTAAATGCCAGCAGCAACCACCATCCCAAGGACAGAGACAGCTAGACATCATGTACCTCCTGACGGATGCAGATAGCACCAACCTTGAAGTCCTGCCAGAGGTAAAAAATCTGACCAGGCCTCCATCCACCTACTGATGCACAGAAATACAAAGGACAGAGGTACAAGTTAAAAGACAGCATGGGGGTGCAATCAACAAGCTCCATACTGTGGGAGACTCTTCAGAACAAATGACCACATTTCTCCAACAAACAAGCTGCAAAGACAGATTGAAGGAAAAGGATTTGCAAAAAGTCCTGTAGACAAAAAGAGGTTTTCATACATACCAATTACAGTGCATGTATCTATTTATGTCCTGGCTTAAACATGGTATAAGATTAGCTGCATGTGGTGGCATACAGCTCCCAACATTCTGGGAGGCTGAGACAGAAAGATCACATGTACAGGTGCAACCTGAGCAGTTTAGGGACCATCCCAAAATAAAATTCAAAATAAAATTCAAGAAAAGGGGTGGGAAGGTAAGCTCAGTATGAAGGCCTTATGTTTAGTTCCAAGCACAAAAAATAAAAATTAAAAATCAAAAAAGTAAGTGTAAGACTAAAATGTCTTATACCATTGAAGAGATCATTGGAAATTTTAACACACATTGAATATCTTATATTAAAATATATCATCCGTTTTTAAGTAAATAATAAAAAAATAAAAATATAAGACATTTCAATAGTGGCTAAGTGGTACATTCATCTAAACCCATTGAATATACAACAGCAAAAATGAACCCTCGGCCTGCCACCCTGGTAAGTGACTGTGGCCTGGCAAGCCGCGGCCACCCCAGGGCGGGGAAGCAAGACGTAACAGCGTTTCCTGAGATCTGAGCCATCTTAGAACTTAGGGCACTGAGCCAACCAGTAATCAGCCTGCTGCCTACCAGGGCGTGGGCTTAAAATCAAACATATCATACCCTCCCCAACAATTGGGATCCAGGGATCTGGGTACCTCTTGGGAGGTGACCATATGTGGTACAACAAGTGGGGGGAGTTTCCTTCTACTATCTCTGAAGGCAGATATTTTTATCGCTGTTTTGCTTTGTCCTGATTAATGGTGTTGCTCTATTCAATATTCTGTTTTGATGTGTTCTATAAAAAAAAAAAAGAACCCTCGTGTCACCATGGGCTTTAGGTAATAATGATGCCAGTGTAGGTTAATCAATCATTTCAAATCTACATCTCTGGTAACAGACATTGATATGGAAGAGGGTCTGTTTGTGTGGGGGTAGCAAGTATATGATAGCAGGAAATCTGTATATTTTCCTCTGAATTTTGCTGTGAACCTAAAACTGCTCTTGAAAGTCCTTTAAAGAGGTATGGTAGTTAGCTGAGTGTGTCACCTCAAGTAAGAAACACTCAATTAAATTAGATCAGCACTGTTCTGGGTGTGTCCAAGGGGGGTTACTGAAGACAGAAGACCAACCATGAGCAGGCTTGTCGCCTGACTAGTATAAAATGAGAATAGAAAGGAAGGCTCAATTCTGTTTCTTTGAAGGAGCTTCAGTCTGCCTTCACCTTGGACATCATCTTCTGGCTTCCAGTGTAGATCCTTCAGCCTACGGACTCACATGGGACACTATGTGAGCTCCCAGCTTTCTATTGGATTTTTCAGATCGCCAGCACACAAACAACCTTTTTTGCACTCTTCCACACCTGACTCTGTGGGAACCATTGTAAGCCAATCTTGTACATTCTTATATACTCATATATTTTGCATTAAATCTGTTCTCTGGTAAGCACTAGCTGATACAAAGGATATAAATAAGTCAACTTTCCACATGTCATATGTATATAACATACTTTATTGAAGTATATTAATGAAATCTTTCAAATAATTAAATTAAGTGTTTTTGTATGAAGGGTGTAGTCCCTGAATTATTGCAATCAGACACAATAATGAGCCAATGCATTAGTCATAAAGAAGGACTAAGTCACCATGAGGAAGAGAATAAAAGGAAGTTTGAGAAATAGACATTGGTTTAAGTGTGCCCTCCTTTTTAAGTGAGATGCATAACTCTTCATTTGGAATATTAAACAGTGCTCAGCAAAGCTGAATACTAGATTGATTTCAGTCATCAGCCTGAGTGCTTCCACAGGCAGAAGTGAGGAATGCCCAGCCAGAAAACCCTCTGCTCTGTTAGCCTGAGATATGGTTGAGTAGAAACTTCGATTGCTGCTCTTGTTCTTAAGTGTTTATTGCCTGGACAAATTGCCACTTTCACCTAAGTTTCCTACAGTTTTTCTCAGCCAGAAAAAAAGTGTTTTGAGGAAAGTGCTGACTATATTTTAATTGTAGAAGTCCTAAGTGTGTTTTTATTCTTTGGGAATTTTTCAGCAAAACTTTTTGTTATCCCCCTCTTTCAAAAATACTTGTCTTTGTTATATTCAATATCTTTGGGGAATTTGATGATAGAGTTCAAAGTTTAATAAGTGTAGTTCTCAGAAAATAACTGAGATTTCATAAGCACATCAGCCTCCCCAAGAGTAGGCTATATTGGGGTGATTGTCCAAAACCCTTATGGGGACTGCTTGACTGTAAAGTAGAACTGAAGATATTTTGGGGTGACAGCAAGAGAAAAGGAAGTGGATCCATGGCTGATTTTTTTAAAGCTCTGAAGAAGAGCTATGTAAATATATGTGAAATCCGTTGGTTCACACACAAACCCAGGTATCAGCCTCTCTATTCGTCCACCATTTCTATAGTAACCTCCCTTCTGTGTATTTTTCGTTGCATCATCTCCTGCATGTGATTCTCTGCATCAGGAATGATTCATTCACTACCAGTCACAGTGTAGAGCCTCCTGTTACCTCAACATAAGCATCAGCAGACAAATGCTGGGGCACCCACACCATCCCTAAACATGGTTCCATGAGTCTATCAGACTTTGCTGAAAGAGCTGTTTGCTATTTCACACCAATGAAATATTAAGTATCATATTCCTTAAAGACCATTAGCCACCAATTTAGATATATTCATGCAAAATAAACATTTATTGATCATCTGAAATATGCCACATAGTCTTTTGAGATTGAGGTTTGGTTATATTTGTCAGGGCTAAACTGCAAAATAAGAGAAACTATACCAGTCCAAGTTGAGACCAAATTAAAACACAATTTACATGTTCTAAAACTTTGTTGCAAAGACCAAAGGAGCCTTTAGACTGAGTAAGGCAGCCATGGGAGTATGAGGAGTACCCCAGTCCTTCTTGGAGAAAGACCCTGCTCTGAGGATGGTAGTCAGCTGACAGCCTTCGGTAGCCCCATTCAGGATCCACTATAGCAATCTCACAAGTCACCGCATTTTCTATGCTGCTTCCACACCAGGGACTGGTGTGTCCAAGAGGGTTCCAGGGTCAGAATGTTCCTGCCTAATGCAGGGTTCTTCTAATGTGTGGTCTTTACTTGGGGACCATCCATTCACTTGGCCAAAACTTTCAGCCTACACCTTTTCCAACCCAACTCTCCCTCCTTTTCCTGTTTCTTTTCATGAGTGTCAGAACTTCACTATGGTCTGAAGCTCTTCCTGTTCATTCTTGCTCCCCCTGCTCTTTATTCTCCATAAACAATTTTCCCAATAAATCTCCCATACATCTAATTCCATCCTGATATCTGCCTCCCAGTCAGTTCCAACTGGGACTCCAAGCATCCAGGAATAACTCCCAGCAAGACAAAACTCATCCAGCAAAGGAGCTACAACCTGCTGTGACCAGGCAGATGGGGAATTGTGTGGCCAGTGTCTCAACTACTGAGTTCCAGGAATATACTATCTCTGATGCTATCTGAGCCACCACATTCTGCTTCTTGACACCCGTAGTTTGAGAAGAGACACTGAGAACACTACTGCAGATGCTGTAAGGGATAAGGGAAAACAACAACCTCAGGGCCATGCTTACTCAGGGGGATAAAAAAAATGGAAATTTCACAAGCATGGTCTCACCCTCATAGTACTGGTGTTAGGCTCTTCATGTCACATGGCAACATGGTGGCCTATACTCAATGATCAGCTAGCAAACCGGATGTTTATCAAAAAGACTATCTATGGAGAATAAGGAAACTTAGCTTTAAAAGCCTAATGGTTGGCACTAGTGTTTATCTACAGAGATCTTCCACAAAGTCTATGAGGGAGTGAGCTAAGTCATATTTTTGTGTTTCTTTTATAGATTTCAGAAATTCTATGTAATTCTGGAACTTGAGCCATTGTCAGTCATCTGGAGTTGAAAAAAATCTCTCTTTCAGGCATGCCTTATCTTACAAGCTATTTATGTGCTTCTTTAAAAAACAAGATTTTTTTAATGTAATCATATTTATCAGTCTTTTCACTTAATAGTACATGCTCTTTATATCTTGTTTTTAATTCCTTTGTTATTTTTGCAGCAGTGGGGATTAAATCTAGGGCCTTTGCACTGAATTACATCACCAACATTTTTTTTTTCATCAAGTCACTGACTGGACTGGGTTTGAACTCTCAGTCCTTCTGCCTCAGCTACCCAAAGAGCTGGGATTACAGGGGTGCCCAACGTTTTCTTATTTTTTACTAGTATATGTTGGCAAACATAATGATTACATTCACTGTGGGGAGTTGGTACATATATATAAAACTTCTTAATTCTTTTTTATCTTATTTTTAAATCCTTTCTATTCTGGAGATTTATTATATAGATTGTTAACTATATCGTTAATAACAATGAATGTGTTGTACACTTGAAAACTGTTAAGAGAGTAAATTATGAAGCTCTCAACACAAGAAATTATAAGTATGTGAGATAGTGGATATGCTAATTAGCTCTATTGAATAGCCTCACAATCTATGCATATATCAAAATATCATACCATATACTATAATATATACAATTTTTATTTGTCAGTTACACTTTAACAAACCTGGGGTGAAAATGTATAAACAGCCTCTCCAATTGTAAGACAAAAAAATATTCTCCAATATTTTTTTAAAAGTTTTAAGTTTTCATCTTCAACATTTAAGTCATTAATCCTAGTAGCATTTATTTTGTATATGAATAGTTATCCATTTTATCCATAAATTCAGAGATTTACATTCTATTGAGTATTCTTTTTTACCACCCATCTAAAATACACTATTTCCATTTTACATTTCCTTATAAAATTCTTTTCTGTACTCTATTCACTGCATTGACCTATTTTTATACTGACACACCAATGCATGTTGTCTATATACCATAAATACACTAATAAGTTTTATAGAATTAATCTCCCCAGCCTCATTATTCTTTGGGAATATACTGGCTATTATTGTTTCTTTGCTTCTCAAATTGAATTCTAAAGTAAGATTTTAAAGTTCATAAAAACCCATTTTAGGTTTTTTAATGTAATGTTATTGGTTAATTTGGGAATAAGTTACTTCTTAATGATATTAAGCTTTTCTGTCTTTGAAAATGACATTTTTATTAGTATATGTTTGCAGTACATAATGATTACATTTATTGTTGGAGAGTTTGTACATATACATCTTAATTCTTTTTTATCTTCTCCCTCTCCTATTCTTCTCTGCACCCTCTAACTTTTCTCCCTTTACACTTGAAAACACTCTATTTCTATTGTTTTCATTATCTTTTTATCTCTTTTTTCTTCCCTCCCTTCTCCCTCCATCTCTTGTTGCTTTCCATTTGAAAAAGATCTCACTACTTTGTTTTATCTATCATTTATTTTGCTCTATTTATACTTTGGGTTTCTCATACAGGAGAAATCATGTTATATTTAAACTTGTATGTCTGACTTACTTTACTTAACCACTTACCCATCCAATTATTTAAATGCAGGAAGAACAAAAGTTGAATTTTTCATGAATTTTTATAAAGTAATGTACAGAAAATATTAATAAGAATTTTATCAAATTTATTCAATAATTTTTCTGGGTATATCTTAAAGCATTCACTATATAAAGCAATGTTACATTCTGGAAAGTAGTAGTATCTTTCCTAATTCTTTTTGTATTATTATCTTTGTTTAAAAAGCACACTTTACACTGTTTTATTGGGCCCCCCAAAACAAGACAAGGACCCAAACAAAAAGGAAAACTACAAGCCAACCTCCCTAATAAAAAATAGATGCAAAAATTCTCAATAAAATAGTAGCAAACACAATGCAACATATCAGCAAGAAGAATATACACTGTGACCAAGTGGGATTCATTCATTCAGGAATACAGGGATGGTTCAATAACACAAATCAGAGAGAGATTCTGGGAAAATGGAGGAACAGTAAGCAGCAGAGTAATTAGCCTCTCTGAGAGAAACAGCTTAGATATTGGAATATAGCATTCTGGAGAAGACCAGAAGGAAAGAAATGGGTCCCCTCAACCCAGGAAAAAACTAAAGTGAGAATTGAAACCAACAGAGAGAATTAAAAAAAAAGAAAGAAAGAAAGAAAAGAAAAGAAAAACTTAAACAAAAGGCAGTAGTCAGAGGTGCTTTCACCAGAGCCAGTCCTACTGTGCAAGAACCACCACTGGAACCTGGAGATGCACGTTCACACTGAAGCTGGTGGCTGGAAAGCCTGAAGGCCTTGATGGGGAGACACAGTGGCAGAGGGGAGCAGCAGACCAGAGAACTGCACTGGCTAGCGGTGAATGTGGGGGACTCAGTCCTCCTGTGGGAGTGGCTGATTGGCCGGGTGCTGTTTTGGAGTCATGCAGGATAAGTCCAGAACCAGAACTGCAGCCAGCTTCATTCAGCCACTTCTAGCACAGGGGTTGAAAGAGCAGGTTGGTGAAAATTGCTTGGACTGAGTCCTGCCCCTGTGTGTGGTCCAATACCCAAGGTATCCCTAACCAACCCCACCCATGCAGCACACACTGACATGGTGAATACTTCCTGTGGTTAACCAGCTTGGAAGGCAGGGGCCAGCCTGCCCCTCCCCTGCTTAAACTCCAGTAGTCACCAGTAGATTGGGGAAAACAGCAAACAACACAAATCCCTAGCCAGCATGCTTCCAAGTAATTAAAGCCAATACAGGAAGTGCCACTTTTTTGGAAGAAACCAGGAACATGATAAGAGGAACAAACAAAAGGCAGTCTCAGGCCTTCAACCCAAGCAGTACCGGTCCAGGAGAGGTAAACACAGAAGAGATCGGGAGTCACACACCAACAGTTCCTGAAGCAACAACAATTGACATAAAAAAAAACTTTGTGAAATTATAAAAGAATTTAAAACAGAAATACTATTACAAGTAAAGGAAGACATAAGAAAAATAATAAAAGAAATGCTAAGCACCTCTAAAGATGACACAGATGGAAGAATAGAGGAGCATGAAAAAAGGAGGGAAACTTTCAATGAAGAATATAAAAAAAAAATTAGAATACATGAAATAGATTCAAAGAGATTACCAGGAAATTAAAAACTCCATTGAAATCTGGCAAAATTGCTTGAAGGAAACTAAAAATAGACTATCAAACCTTGAAGACAGGTTTGCAACTTGTGATAGTGAAAGGAAAGATCTCTTAAAAGTAACAAGGAACCAGGAAGTAACAATACGAAGGCTAGAAGATGACAAGAGGATCTATAACTTAAGAATAAAAAATGTGAGTGAAGAAGTAGAGGTAAATACAAAGGAAATATAAAGGCTATTTACAGAAATAATTAAAGAAAACTTCTGAAGCATAGGAAAAAAAATGATATTCAGATAACTGGGGAATACATAACTCCAGCCAGCTATAATAAAAACAGATCTATATCCAGACATATAATAATCAAGATCCCAGAAATTCAACACAAGAACAGAATATTTAAATCTGTCAGAGAAAAGAAACAGATCACCTATAAAGGAAAATCCATCAGAATCACGACACACTTCTCGACACAAACCATCAAATCAAGAAGAGCTTGGAGTGAAGTATTCCAAGTCCTGAAAGAAAATGACCTCCAACCCAGACTGATATATCCTGCAAAACCGTCTCTCAAAATTAATGGAGAAAAAAATTAATGGAGAAACAAGATGCTTCCATGACAAAGAGGAACTGGGGGAGTTCATGACCACCAAACCAAACCTACAAAAAATACTGAAGGACATTGTAGAGAGAGAGAAAAAAGACCATGGTTTCAGGAACAGTGGCAAAGGGAGCTCACTGAATGAAGCAGACAGTGGAATGAAGGGGAAAAGTAGACAACCAAAGGCAGAAAAAATAGCATGACAGAGATGAAGCAGAGAAGGTTGGCCACAATCACTAATATAGATGACCTTGATACACTAATAAGAAGAAACACAGGAGATAGGGTCCATTGAGATGCTCTATATAAGAAATGCAATTAACCTGAAAGAGGTTTTTATAGACTGAAAGTTAAAGATATGAGAACAATGTTCTAAGTGACAGGGAACCAGAAAAAAGTGGAGGTAGCTTCATCAGCTGCAGATTGGTTGGAAAGACATGACACTTATACAAAGGAGAACTACTCAGCTATAAGCAAGGAAAACCTTGAGGCTCTTTAGGGAAATAGATACAACTTGAGATTATGCTCAGGAGTAAAAAGATTCAAAACCACTTAGGTAAATAGCAGGCTGCCTCCCTAATCTAAAAACTAAAGGAGTTAGTGGGATACAAAATGTACAGTGCACCTTGTGAAATTGAAAGGGGAGGAATTGTCTAAAAAGGGATTTTCTGGGATCCTGATTATTATGTCTGGGTATAGATCTATTTTGGTTATAGTTGGCTGGAGTTCCATTGTTCTGTGGCCATTGTTAGTCTTGTATCATGATTTGAAACCCATATTGTTTTCATCATTCTGTTTAATTTGGTTATATTCTGTTCCAGTTTATCTACTTGTACTAGATTTGATGGCATAGACACCTACTCCAAAGATAGCAGGATATATTATGGTAACTATTTTTGATTTCCTATTAACTTAATTTGAAGCCTTAATTTGATTTCCTATTAATTTAATTTGAACTGATTTTATTTTAATCTGTTTTGGCTGATCACTGGATTGTTTTGACTGATTTTATTCAAATCTGTTTTGTTTGACAGTAACAAGTCTGAGGGTATAGGCAACTACTTTAAAAACAATAAGATTCACTATGATACCCATTTTGGTTTGACTATTATCTCCTTTTGAAGTCCTTTAATGTCTCCAATGTTTCATTTTTATTTATTTTGTTCTGTACTTTACATTCAATTTTATTATGCCAGATGATATGGGCAATTCTTTTGATGATAACAAGAGGCATTATGGTAACCATTGTTGATCGCCTTATATTTTGGTTTTAAGTCATGTACTGTGTCCATCCTTTTGTTTTGATGGACCCCATTTTGTTTTGTCTCATTTGGTTTTATCCTCTTCAAAATTAAAAAAAATCACAAATCAATAAACATAACACATCACATCAACAGAGTCAAAGACAAAAATCATGTGATCATCTCAATGGATGAAGAAAAAAAGCTTTTGATAAAGTCCAACATTCATCCATGATACAAACCCTACAGAAAATCAGAATTGACAGTCTCTACCTCAATCTAATAAAAGCCATCTATGACAAACCAACAGCCAACATCACACTAAATGAACAAAAACTGAATGCTTTCACTCTAAAATCAGGAACAAGACAAAGATGTCCTCTATCACCACTCTTATTCAGTATAGTTCTGGAAACATTAGCCAGAGCAGTTAGACAGCAGAAAAATAAAACAAATAAAGATAAGAAAGGAAAAAGTAAAATTATCATTATTAACAGATGTCATGAAATTCTACATAGGAGACCCCAAAAACTTCACCAAAAGACATTTAATCACCAAATTCAGTAGCATAGCTACTTAGATACACTCAAAAATCAATAACATTCCTGTACACAAACATCAACACTCAAAAATCAATAACATTTCTGTACACAAACAAGAAAAAACCACTAAGAAAGAAATTAGGAAAGTCACACCTTTCACAATAGAATCCAAAAAAAAATGAAATACTTAGGAATCAATCTAACAAAAGTAAAAGAACTATACATTGAAAACTACACTACTCTGAAAAGAAAATTGAAAGATTCCTTGCTCATAGATAGGAAGAACCAATATTTTGAAAATGGCTGTATTGTCAAAACTGGTATGCAGATTTAGTGCAATCTTGATCAAAATACCATTAGCACTCCCCATAGAGCTAGAAAAAATGTTCCTAAAATTCATCTGGAAGAGACCTAGAATGGCAAAAGTAATCTAGGCAACAAAGGCAAAGGCAATCCTGGGCAGCAAATGCATCATAATCTCTTACTTGAAATTTTACTACAAAGCTACTGTGATAAAATCAGCATGGTACTTGCAAAAAACAGACCTGAGGATCAGGACAACAGATTAGAAGATACAGGCACAACTACAAAGACACTCAGCTACCTTATCTTTGACAAACATGTTCACTGGAAGACTGATCTCTTCTTTAATAAATGGTGCTGGAAAAATTAGCTTTCCACATGCCAAAGACTAAAACTAGACCCATGTCTATCACCATGCACTAAAGTCAAAATGGATCAAAGACCTAAATATTAAAGCAGAAACACTAAATCTACTGGAAGACAATGTAAGTTAAAAACCTTGAAGACATAGGGGTAGGCAAAAAGTTTATGAACAAAACGCAAACTGCACGGGAAGTTCTTCAAAGAATCAACAACTGGGATCTCATTAAAAAGTTTTTTACACCAACTGAAAAGAAATCACCAACAAAATTAAAAGAAAACCCACAGAACAGGAAAAATTTTACCTAACCATCCCTCAGACAAAGGACTTATATCTAGGACATATAAAGAATTGAAAAAAAATCAGACCCCCAAAATTTAAAGACCCAATCCAAAATGGGCATCTGAGACAAATACACATTTCTCAGATAAAGAAATACAAATGGCAAATAAATATATGAAAAAATGTTCAACTTCACTGATCAAGAAATGAAAATTAAAACAACACTGAGATTCCTTCTCTCCACAGAAAGAATGACTACCTTCAAGAAATCAACCAATAACCAATGCTAAAGGGGTTGTTGGGGAAAACGAACTCTTTTCCACTCTTGGTGGGAGTGTAGACTGGTACAACCACTGTGGAAATTCATGTGGAGATTTTTTTTAAAAAAACTCAGATTAGAGGTTCCATTCCACTCAGCTATTCCCATTCTAGGTATCCTCCCAGAAGAATTGAAAACATACAACAGCAATATGTGTGCACTCATATCTATAGCCCCACAATTTGTAATAGATAAATCTTGGAAACAACTCAAACACTCATCAACTGAGGACAGATTAAAAAGATGTGGCACTTTTATACAATGCAGTACTACTCAGCTATAAATAAGGATAAACCTGAGACTTTTGTAGATAAATGGATGGAACTTGAGACTACACTCGTAAGTGAAAAAAATCATATTCTCGTGTGTAAACACTGTATTAGCTCCCTTGTGCAAGAAATTGAAACAGTAAATAAGGTCTAAAATGTATAATAGATATTATGAAATGGGAAGAAATTATTCAAATGGAACTGAGATAGGTAAAAGGGAAAAGGACAGTAGGGAAAAGGGAAAAAATGCAAGTCAGTTATACTATCAGATCCTTAAAAAGGAAGATTTATGCTAGTATCAATTGGAGAAATTTGTATGCCCATATCTTGTACCCTGAGTTACTACTTTAAAGATAACATGTAATGTATTACCTATTGTCATTCTATTATTTTGTTATGAAATTTTGTTTCACCTTTTTTCCATAAATTTTTTTTTAAAAACGCTTAAATCTACAGAGTTTTTGTGCTGAAAGAATTCAGAGACTCATTCCCACATTAAAGGTGTAAAAATATTTTTAAATATTAATGAGGAGGTAAGAAATAAGATGACATTAAATTAGGTTTCAAAATCTAAAAAGCTGGGTATGTAGTGATGTGTACATTCTTTATTTCAAATGGCACATTCTGTTTATACAGTGCCAATTATTTACCTCCTTTCTCTCAGCCCAGACCCAGGCCCTCGTTCCCTGTTTTGTGGTGTCAGGGCTGTGACCCTACATACTATATTTCCTAGACATGGGATTTTTTAAATTTTATTTAAAGTGAAGAAAGAAAAAAAAACAAAACAGAATAAAGGGTAGCAACAATACAGAATTCCAAGGAAAAAAGGAAAAGAACAACAACAAAAAAAACCTAAGAGATTATTACTTGACAAATTACATACTGACTTCTTGGAAATAGTTGTTCAAATTACAAAGTTAAAACATGTAAAGCAGACATTCAAACAGTGAGACTGTTAACAGTTCCGCTCCACGATCTGACAAAAACAGCAATATGGTCATCCATCTTACCCACTCAAATATACATGCAATTATATCAAAAGGGTAAAATTAAACACAACAAAACAGAGCAAAGTGGATCACAAGAAAGCAATGTAAGAGACAAAAATGTCAAAACTAGACAATCGGACATATTTACTCTCTATCATATTGACTCTTGTTTTCTTCCAAATAGTTGTCCATATTGTCAAATACAGGGAATTCACATGAAACAACATAGTATGGAATTGATCTGAGCAGGACGAGGAAGGCGTTTCAGATCTTCAAGACCAGACAATAGGGAAGCCGAGAATGGCTATCATAGTATCTCTCATTCTCCTAAAAACAGCTGTCCATACCTTCGTGTGTGTTGAACTTAAACAAAACAAAACAAGCTAAAATCACTTTGAACAAAGAATGATAATTTTGCTGGATTACACACCATAGACATGGGATTCTTGACAGGTGTTGCTGAAAGATACTGAAAGAAGTTTGAGGGGCAAGAAGAGGGGAGGAAGGACTCCCTGCTTGTCAACTCCTTGACACTTTTCCCACTCAGCATCAACTGTTTGCTAAGATTTTTGACACCCCAAACACAAATTCCTGAATATCCCCCTGCAGGCAGTGTACTAGTTCTGCAATGGCACCTCAGCAATCCACAGCATTACTTTTTTATAGCTGATTGTCATTGTCTAAAAATCACATTGATGGGCTTCTCTCTGCCCTAAGAAATGAGTCCCCAAAAAAGCTACTAGAGTAACAGCTGTGTTTATCAATTAAAGTATAGACTTACCAACCACTTCAAAAATGTCTTCAGTTGAAATGTCTACCTTTTACAAACTCATTTGTCAAACCCAATCATTAACACAGCTCTACTAATCTTATTTACATAAGGCTGTACCATAGTTGATTGAATAAATGTATTCTATGATAATTGTTTAGAATCTAAATAGGGTACCAAAAAGCTCCCCCTTTAATCATACATCTGTGCATGATGGAATTCTTTGAGTGTGGGACATATTGGCCCTGAACAATAAAGTAAAAGGAAAATGGAACCAAGCTTTGGAACCAAGTGTCAGTACTGTTGTTGGCACCTATGTGGCCTTAGGTGCGTTAGTTAATCTTGCCCCATATTTCTTCCTCAATTAAATAGGGATAAAAATGTCTACCTCAACAAGCTGATGTGAAGAATAAATTATAGTGAACAGGCCCTCAGTAAATAACTGCTCTCTTCACATTTCCTCATAGTGTAGGGGAACAAAATTTTCTTGAGAACAGTAATATAATTGAGCTGATAGCTATGAAATGAAAACCCAGGATTTTGTTTTCTTATTTCAGGGAGTTTTGTTTTTGAGGGGCTGTTCATTTAGTGTTGCAACAACTGACCATCTCCATTCTTTGCCATCTTTACCAAATTCAACTCCAAGTTTTATGTAAGTAGAACAACAAAACAAACTCAGAGTCCTAAGTTCTAATATGTCTGTAGGATTGAACTGTAAACTGAAACTTGTATTGTCAGATTCTGAATAGCAAAACTCTGCTAATATCCAGACACACATTTCTGAGTTGCTAGAGCTAAAAAACTAATAAATACTATAAGGCTTAAATCTGTTTACAGTTTTTAAAGTAGAATTCAGAAGAGAGCAGCACGGGCTAGCAAACTCAATACTGTAACACACTGCATCATCAAAGTGAAAGGGAAGGGGTTGTGGCCAGTGCAAATCCCAGTGCTCCAGATAGCTGTCTACATTTACTGTGTGATCCTCTCTCCCAGCTCTATCATCCCTCAATCATCAAAACTCATCAATTTTCCACATAAATATCGTTGAGTCCTCCACGTTCCATCCATGCTCACTGCCCCAGCACCAGCCTCCATTCTTTGGATTCCAGAAACAGCCCGAGGTGATTTCGCACATTCCAGTCTATTCCCTATGCAGCTGCCAAGTGTTCCTTGTTACACAGCACCACTGCGATTGTGTAGCTCCCTGCGTGGTATTTTTGCACCGCCTTTGGAATAATGAGATAAATCTCGTACTACTGAATTACCAGATTTCTCTCTTTTTCTCTCCTGACATCATCTCTCTACACAAGTTCCCTCCATTCCTTGCTGTGGCCACAGTGAATGTCACTTGGTTCCTCTGTCACAGCACACACTCCCACCGTGTTCTCTTACCTCTCTACCTTCATGCAGCCCTCCTGTGGCCTCTTCATCCAAACCGTCTGTCACTCTTACTCATCTTTCAGGAGCAGTTTAGCTTTTGGGCCTCTGGGAAGCTGCCTGACCCTCTAGAATGGATTAGATTCCCTCACACTGAACTCATCCAGCAACTGTTCTTCTCTTATCAAAGCAGTGGTTTGTCTTTATCCATCTAGATTATAACTTTCTGAGGACGACACCCATGACTATCGTATTCATCTGTGTAATTCAGCTCTTAGTATAGTGCCTCACTAGAACTTCATATTTGTTAAAGTACTGAACTGAACTGAACCAAAATCTAGTACTATATATTCAGCTGAAGTATATAAACTTACCCTTTTAAAAGTCAAACGCAAGTCTTAACAATTATATATGTGTGATCTCATATATATTTAAAATATGGAAGAATAAAGGCATCTCCAGACTATAGTAAATAACATCCAGATCATGAAAAGTAATCAATCAATGTGGTTTTTAAAAAAAAATAAAGTTGATTTTCAAAGAAATCCATTATCCTGGCCACAGACCAGTTAGAAGTACATTAATTCAGAAAATGACCTTCAAAAGAAAAATTGAAAGACTTGTGCCAGCTCTTAAAAACACAGGAGATTACCAAAAGTTAACACTCTGACCTTGATTAGTGTTTTGGCTAATAAATTACTTTCTGACCTTATCACACTAAAGTACTAATCATATCCTGGCCATGCATGCAAGAGTTAAATCTAGAACATTTGTCACCTGCCATATTCTCATTGCAGCTGCTCTGTTATCCATCACTCAGTACTTTCCACAAGTGGACACTGCCACCCATCATATCCAGTTCCAGAACTGTTGCCTTCATTTGAACAGCCAATTCCAAAGAAGTAAGGAGCTAGGCAAACACATGCATCTGTGCTTTCTCTGGATCTGTTTGTACTTTCCAATAAACATGCTCAATGGAACAGAACAGCATGGTGGGCTCTGGAACAAAAGGAAATCTGTCTAGCAGATGTTGCTTTTGTGCAGTTGACTATTCCTTAAAGGCTTTCTATAAAATTAACAGAAGGCAGGGGCTGAGACAGAGATGTAATTTTCTTTAGCCTGTTTAGTGCTTTCTCTAATTTTATATGCAAAGATAGGTTTGTTGAATTTCCAGATACAGTGGATGCCTCAAAAATGTTCGCTAGGTCCTCAGTGATGCAGTTGATCCAAAGCAGTTTTATATATTTTATACCCTATAAAAAATGGCATACAAAATTATTCATTGCCCAAATACACTGACTCATTACTTCTGTTTACTGTTCTGGATCTCAATTAACTTTTTTACTTAACCTCTGTTCTTTATCTTATTGGTTGCCAAATCATTATATTTTATGCTAAAATTTCACCCATTTTTCTCAGCCAATGTGATTTGAAGTGGAGTTTACAAAAATCCACTTACTTATAGTTTTGTTTTATTTACTTGAAGATCACATTTTTTAAATATAATATTTTTTCTTCTTGCAAAGTTGGGAAAGGGACCCAGCCCTTCATGCATGCTAGGCAAGCACTCTACTACTAAACTATATCTTCATCTCATACAATTTTAAATTCAGTAAATTTACCACTTCTTGTTAAAAAGTTTTTCTTGAAAAAGTCACAAGTATGTATCATATCCTGCTAAATACCAAACTAAAGATCCACAAATATATTGATCTTCTCCCAACCTGCAGTCATCCTTCCTTCTGTGAATATACAGAATAAGAGACAGGTAGAAATTTACCTTCTTTTCATTATGTGAATTTGATATCTCTGTGGAAGACTAGGAAAACTGTAATAGGTGGTTCAGATACATGCATATTTTATGCCATAAATAAAAATGTACAATTGAAGAATATGGTATAATTTTGGAGTGTAATGATTCAGTTAGCAAGTATAATTTTAGGGTAGTAGGTAAGGAGAAGTTGATTTGAGTCAGAAAGCCTGAGTCTAAGTCCAAAGTCCTCAGTTTACCTACTGAGAAAGTCTTTAAGTCAAAGCTGGCCATGAAAGTGTTAGATTACTAAGATCACTGACTGAAAATTGGTCCTTTCATTTGTAATGGACCTCACTGATGGCCTGTCAAATGTCCACTTTAATCTCTTCCTAACAGAACTCTGATTTTTTTTTCCAAGTGTCCACCCTTCACCAGTCTCAGCTCAGTGAATCCTGAATGTCTTCATCGGAACACCTCACAATAAATGGACTGGGAGAGAGAAGCAATTCTTGTTTGAGACACACAGAGAAGCAGAACCATTCTGGGAAATTTTTACTCCATGTTTAAATGAGACACGAAAAAAAGATGATGTCTTCACCTTGGATCTAAGCATCTCTAGCTGTGAAACCAAGGTGCAGCTTGCAACCGTAAAGGGGCCGCAGCCCAAAGACAAGGCCAATGAGCCTAAGAGGTCAGAGAAGAAACATGAAGAGACCCTGCATCCTCAGGGGTGCTTCTGATGCACAGCACTAATGCTACAGCCATCCTGCTTTTGCACTTCATGCTGTCCGCGATAACAGTTTCTTATTATTTAACCAACTAATCATAAATTTTTATTCTTTGCAGCTAAAAGCATCCTAAATGCTACATACTCTGGCATTCCAAGTTGACCCAAAGGCCCATGCTAATCATTTTTAAGAATCCTCTGTTCATCAGGTCAGATGAGAATCATAGGGTTTACAAGGCCCAGTAAAATAGCAGTCTGTGGTGGTCACTACTGTTAATTCTCAGACCTTTCAGATCCATTCAAGAAGGGCCAGCTCTACTGACAGCTTCACTCCCTCTGGCCAAGTTTGGCCAAAGAAGTAATTATGAAGATTCCCAAGGCTTCAGTATTAAAAGTAACCTGAGTAGCCATCCCCAGGCAAAAGTCTAATTCCCATGATCTTCACTCCCTGGTATTATACTCGTGTACATATGCACCTTATGTGGCAAAAGAGACTTTGCTGATGGAATTAAAGTTATAGACCTTAAAATAAGGAGATTGTCCTGCATTATTCGCTGGTCCAAAAGTCATCACATGAAGTCTTAAAAATGGAAGAGGAAGGCAAAATAGTTCATAAGAAAGAAAACATGGAAGAAGAGACAAGAGATATTTGCAGCAAGAGAGCAACTCAAACTACCATTATAGCTTTGAAGATGGAAGAATAAAAGCATGGGTCAAAGAACATGGTGAGTCTTACAAGCTAAGACCCTTCATCAAACATCCAGCAAAGAAATGGAAACCTCAACTCTACAATCACGAGGAACTGATTTCCAACAACCTGAAAGAACAAGGACTTGAATTCTCCCCTAGAATCTCCAGAAAGGCAAGCTGCCCTACTGGCTCACACCTTGAGTTTAGCCTGAGGAGATAGAGTCAAGTGAGCCCACTAGACTTCTGGCCTACTGTAAGACAGTAAATTTGTATCATACTTAAAAGTCAGTAGATTTGTGGTAATTTGCTATCACAACAATAGAAAGCTACTACACCACATGAGGTTCTGGCTAGGGCACCAGGTCCAGATGGCCCACATCTATGTCATCCCCAGAATCCCCAAACCTCTGACCCCTTAACATTCTTGATGATCAAACCACACCTGTGGTGGTGGTTATCAGGTCATTCTTCTCTACCTTTGAAATATAAAGCCCTTAACTATCCTACAGACACTGTAATTACACACACACACACAAACACACACACACACACACACACACACACACACACTGACCTCCCACATTTAAAGCACAGTGACAGATGATCTTCCCTTTGCCAAACAAAATCCACCCTCCAAAACACACCCCCTAAAAAACTACAACTATTAACGCTATCCTGAAAACTAGGGAAGAAACAGAAAAATAACCCAATGAAAGCCATAGCTTCTGAATTATCTATGGAAATACCATTCTTGGTATTCTGCAATTCTTGACAATAAATTTTCCATTACGTTTTGATTTTCCAAAGAAAAACAGATACTACTGTCAGGAAATCACTTCTGAAAATAATCATAAACCTTTTTCCAAGATCAAAGAAACAATTAGAGCCATTAAGAATGTTAACCTTAATTTTGAATTTAAAAAAACCCTTGCACCCAAGGTAGTGTTTGCAATTTTCCTCTACTCCTTCACACACACACAGACACACACACACACACTCCTCTGTTGACTGCTTTATACTACTAGGGTTGTTTAAAACAGTCTGCCAGTGTAGTCACTTAATGTTTGTATGACCACATGCAAAGTAGATTGGACCATTGGTTGTTGGTCTTTAAAAATCTTTACTGTGTTCATACCTTTTCTGCACATGACTGAGCTGTTAGTCCTTTTCCACAGTGAAAGCTCAAATCACTAATTAATTTCAGCTTTTATAAATATGTACATCCACACACATACACACACACACACACACACACAAAAGCATTTGCAGAATCTTACTCATGTGCGCATGCTAATGTTAATATATAATAGACAGATCTATGGCATCCATATTTGTGGATAAATATTACTTTCACACAGAATACATATCTTATGTTTTACCAAATCTGGTAGGTAGCAGGAGAGAGACCCTCTCTGAGAGAGACAGCTCAAATGCCAGAATAAAACACCCTGGAGAGACCCAAACAGATAGAGATGGACTCTCACAACCCACGGAAAAACTAAAGCACAAAAAACCACTCGAATATGAGGTCCTGGGACTACCATCAGAGAAGCTAAGGTCAGCGAGCACGGCGCGCTCCTCGAGCCGCCTGAATTCCTGCCCGACCTGAACAAGCGATCCGCAGCAACTGGCTTGAGCTGCCGGAGCGCAGAGCTGAACAGCCCTGCATCCAGCTCGCCCAGACCAGCCCTGCGCTCGACCCACCCAGAGGCACCATGAATTCCCACCACAGCCACGCTGAAGTCAGAGGTCGGGGAGTCCTGCAGTTCTCAGGATGGGCATCAGCACGTGGTGAGTGGTGGGAATGGGACCCTCCCACGGGAAAGGGGTAACTGACTGGACGACATGTTGGATTTGGGCAGGACAGCCCTACCTCCATAAAGAAGTGGCTTCAGCTGGTTGCTTCCCTCGCCGAGCAGATTGGTGGGATCTGCTTGGATTAGGCCTCGCCCCTGGCAGGGAGACAGTGAGTCGCTACAATAATACTTCCCTGAGATCAGTGCACACTGACACAGTGAAGGCCTGCAGGGGTTGACTGGCCTGGAGGGGAGGAGCCAGCGCACACTGCCCGTGGGTGAACTCTAATCTCTAATAACCTATTGAAGAGGGCTAAAGCTCCTAGGCTGTGCCCTCTAGAGGAACCTTAACCAACAAGAAAAGGGTCTGGGCATTACACTGTACACTTGTATGGAAGGAACCAAAAACATGACGAAAGGGAGAAATAAGAAACAACTCCCAGCCCCCAACCCTGAGAACATTGATCCAGGAGAGGTAAATACAAAACAGATTGAGGGCAATAATGCAACATCAAACACAGTGGTAGCAGACATAAAGAGATATCTTCAGGACCTTGTAAGTGGGACCAAAACTGAAATATTAATTCAAATTAAACAAGAGATAAGTAGATTAATAAAAGAAGGGCAGCGCACCTCTCAAGAAGACACAGACAGAAGAATGGAGGAAAACAAATGGAGAGAAAAATTTAATGAAGAATTCAGGAAAAACCTAGAATTCATGAAACAGATTCAAAGAGATTATCAGGAAACTATAGACTCCATAGAAAGCTGGCAAAACTGCTTAAAAGAAACCAAAGATAGACTATCAAAAATTGAACACAGGCTTGCAATGTGCAATCATGAAAGGGAAGATCTCTTAAAAATAACAAGGGAGCAGGCAGTAAAGATACAAAGACTGGAAGATGACAAGAGGATCTATAACTTAAGAATAAAGTATGTGAATGAAGAAGCAGGAATCAAACCAGAGGAATTACAAAGGCTATTCACAGAAATTATTAAGGAAAATTTCCCAAGCATAGAAAAAAGAAATGATAT
>PVJX010024618.1:0-27856 GCA_004027295.1 Dolichotis patagonum
CTTCCCAGCACAGAGCAGCAACTTGAAGGGGATCCTTGGCATCTGGAGGTCTCAAAGCCCTGCCACAAGGTGTGGCACAAAATGGGTGTGCAATAAATGTGGTATAAAAAAAGGTATTGTCACTGGGGATGTAGCTCAGCGGTATAAGTGCCTGCTTTGCAAGTGTGTGGTTGTGAGTTCAATCCCCGGTACCGACCAAAAAAAAAAAAAAAAAAAAAACTATTGTGTAATTACCAGGGAGGAAAGTTATGGAGATGATAAACTGTTCACACAAGAATAATGAAGTGGGTTTCTGCTCAGAAATTATCTCACACATAGAAAAGACCTGCATACAGATGAGAGGAACTGACTGACAAAGAACTTTATTATTACTGACTTGGAGGTGAGGTTTATAGGACTCAGAGACCAGAAGCAGTGTCTGGTAAAAACCTCCAGGGAAAAGCCAGATGATGGTTCTTGGGTCCCTGAAGTAGGAGAAAATTTAAACAAGGTAGCGGTATGAGACACTGATAACTTCATGCTTTGGTGAATTTATTTCAGCTCTTTCTCCATTTTATTCAGACCATCTATCAGAAATTATATGCAGAGGTAACACCAATAAAATCAACCTCCATTCCAGGAAGTGGGTATTTTACAAGACTCTATAAAGTAGTAAATAAATTTCATGTAAAGTCTTCTAAAATAAACCCAAAATATTACTATGTCTCTGTCTAGAGGATGCAAACTTCTCCAAAGACTAAATGCCTCTCTGACTGTAGACCACTGACCATTTCTATTTGCTTACTGTTTCAAGATTTACAAGGTTTTTCCATTCATCAAATGTTGGGCACCAGAAATAGAAATTGAGTCTAGGGGAGGTCCAAAGCTTGTTCTTGTCCTGCCCTTGAGCCATATTAGAACACAGAAGCGCCCCACTCTTTTCTGGTCACAGCTGGAAGCCCTAGGGCCAATGATGCTCACGGGGCAAGAGAAGACCGGCTGGAGATGATAAGGATCCTGGGGAAGCTACAGTTTCCTCATTGTCCCCTGTCTCGTCTTTGTCTTTGTTGCTCTTCTTACTAGCCCACTGGAGTGGCCACTACTGTTGCAGAAACACCCACCGCCCTTCACCGTTGTCCTTGTCTCAGATGCAATGAATAAACACCAAAGTTCTGGGTGCCTCATGGCCCTTTGTTCTCCATGAACAACTGGTCACCCCAGATCCCTGCCGCACCCCTATTTTTTCTCTTGCTCTTTATTCCCACCATACTCTGTAACTCCAGGCAAAAGATTGGGGACTCCCTGAAGGGATCCCAGAGAACTGGCACTGTGGAAAGGATCTGATAATAAAATCCTTACTTCCTTCACACAGATATTTACCTGGGAATATTTCAACATACCTGATGCAGAAAGATACAAAAAAAAAATCCTTAAATGCATTAGGGTAGTGCTACAGGACCAAACATTTAAGTGTTTCTCATTTGGTAGAAAAAAATCAAAAGCCTTCTACCTACATTAGAGGGAATTTTCAAACTTCAATAAGCACTAGGATATCAAAGCCATTTCCTTGATTGAATTGGTGACCTCACACATAAGAACAGAAGAGTTCAGACATTAAGACACCATCCAGATCACATTGGTTATGGGATTCTCACAGGCTTGGCAAATCTAAACCTAATTACTGCTGCCTTAAATGTATGAAAGAGAATATCCTGAAGTTGCTTACAGGAGGGTCTTACACAATTAAAATATAAGAAAACCAACAGTGACAAAATAGACAACTAACTGTAACTTAATTAAAAAATAGCTTCTGGTGAGAAAAGCAAAGGATTGCAGACACTTGAAATACAGAAATGCCTAAATTGGCATGATCACTAAGCAACCAAAACTCTTCAGTGCCGTAGTGAGCTGCTGGAGACACACAGGCGGGGGAGGGCAAAGGGAAGAAGAGGAAGAGGAAAAAGAAGGAGAAGGGGAAGAGGAGGGGGAAAGATATGAGGGGAAGGGGAAGGGGAGAGGGGGAGGAAGAAGAGGAAAGGAAGGAAGGAGGAGGGAGGGAGGGAGGAAGGCAGGCCACACAAAATTGAACTTTTCACAGAAAGGATAGCAGGAAAGAATTCTGTGACACTTTTTCAGAGGCGACAGCTACAATGTAGCTCCTCTTCCACCAGCAACTCCTCCTCACTGTCCACCCTCCGTCCCAGAGAGATCATTTTCCTCTTTCCTTCCATTTTTCCAGTCTTCACTTTAATACTTATCTACTATCAGAGCATCCTCCATTGCTTTCCTTATTCCCTCCCTGTTTGTGAGTCAGATTGGAAAGGCAATGAGAGGAGGCACAGGGTCATGAGCTGTAGATTTGCCACGTTCATGTCACCTTGAAATCAATGGTGACGGTTCGCGTGACTCACCATTCCCATAAAGGCAGAGGCGTTGAAGAGACATTAGAATATTGTCTTAAATCCTCTTGGATTCCTATTGATTAGTACCTCTGTGTGTCTCTCACATAGCTGGCCACGAGGAGAGCTTATGGTTTGGGGACACATAATCCTCATTCAACCTGAAGGTCCCTCTGTTCCCTTTCACAGGGGGTGCGTTTGGCTGAAGAAGTTTTGATCTTTTGTCTCTAGCCTCTGAGACTCTCCCAGACCTCTCCTATCTCCGCAAGGAGTACCTAGAGTTATTGTCAGTCTATGCTGGAGTCTACCCAAGGGACCAACACTCCACATCCCATCTTTTCTTCCAGACACCATTGTGAAGTTCTCTCCATGCCCACCAAAATCTCTAAGGTCAGTTACACCAGACTAAGTCATCGAGACAGATGGCCTCAGTTCAGGAGCTCCAGTGTCAGAGACAAATAACTGGCTTCCTCGTCCTACCTAATTTTCATTCAAAGCATCCTTTGGTTTCTCCTGGGGTGGGGCGTGAGCAGAAGGGGTCTGGCCTCAATCTTGAGGCTACCAAACATCACTTTTGCAAACCTGTGCAGACACAAGAAAGGCACTTCAAGGGGCACACTCTAAAAAGAAAATAATCCCGTAGTGGCACTAGGGGCTCAGCTCCTATAAATTTGAAGGAAGCCAAAAGTGAGAGCCACAGAGCCAGTCAGCAAAGGGACTACTGTGAGTTCTTGCTGCCTGTGGACCAGAGACAAGAGTCTGAGTTTCTGTCCTATCACATAATGACCTTTTACCACTAGACGTCAGATAACATCTATGAGCCCAATATCAACTTCCTGATGCTTCTTGATAGTCTCAGAACATTTTCAGTTGAACACAGCCCCCTGGCAAGTAGGAACTTGGCTATCTAATTAGCTTCTGTTTCCCAAGCTTTGAATGATGCCTGGCATCCAACAGACCTCCATGGAAATTTGCAAAGGGAATAAATATTGAACAACTTCATACTCCCTGGGCTTTCCCCTGTTATTCTCTCTATCACAAATTCGCCTTATCTCACCCCATTCCATAATCTCCAAAACCCACAGCAAGAGTTGCTGTGTTAAATAACCTTTATCTCAGGGGAAAAATTAATAATCATCTCTCCCAAGGGATTTCAGTGCTGGTTTGCTACCATGCTTCGTTCTTACCTACTGATGCAGAGATGATTATAAAGCTTATCTGTGGTCATGGTCCTCACTCAAGGATGGCACATATCTTTGTTAGGACAAGAAATAAAACCTTGATTTACTCTACTGCCTAAATGTGCCCTCTTTCTAAAACCCTGATTGAAGTGCCCTTTATTATTATGCAAAAAGCCAAAACGTATGAACAATGTGAGCCAGGAGGATATTGAAGATGACATGCCTCCATTTCCACCCCTAATTAATTAATAATTTAAACTATCTTCAAGCTACAGAAAGAGTAACATCTTCGGCAGCACCACGACATTACCTGGAAGTAGCATGACAGTGAATGTTGTGCTCCTGGCTTGAATTAAAAGTGGACCACTCAGAGAGCTTCTAGCTCATTATAATTTCAAATGCTCATTCTCATAAGTTTTATTCTTTTGGAGGTTGTCATGCTTTGGATATGGTTTGAGAGTGTCCCCAAAGATTCATGTCCTGGAAATGTGGTCCCTACAGTGGCTCCCAATGTTGGGAGGTGGTAGAACATTTTAGAGCTAGAGCTTAGTGTGTGGTACTTAGGTCATGGGACATCATCTGTACAAAAGATTAATGCAGGTCTCACAGGACTGGATGAGTTCCCACAAGAATGGGCTGTTACATGGGAACCTGGCAGCTTTTCCGAGTGTGCCTTCCACACGCACCACCTATGAATCTCACACCATTGTTATACCATCTGCAGCAAGACACTTACCAAAGCAAACAGATACCAGCACCACCATGCATGCTCTGAATTGTGAGCTAAGTGAACTTCATTTCTTTACAGTAACTGAAAAAAAAAAAGATGCTGTGTTGGGCTGAATGCAAAACTCATGAAAATGGAATAACAGGACTAGCAAATAAGAGTATGAATTCCATACATTTCTTCTGCCTTTATTCAAGCAAAACCCCTCTTAACCACTCAGAGCTAAGGAACTGATTGCACACTGGTGTTGAAGACCTCCGAAAGAGACCATGGCATCAGTGTCTGTGAGTGGCCTTCCAGTCAGGACACCTGCTCGTCCAGAAGTTAAACCTAATCATCACTTCTTGTGTAGCCTTTTCTGGTTTGGACACCATAACTGGTAACACTCAAAAAAACATCTATTACCATTTGAGACTTTCATCAAGACTCAGTTCTACTAAAATGCAGCTGGAAATCAAATATCCGATGGCCCAAGCCCTAAGTTCCAAAATGCGAAACAAGAACAGTACAAAGCTTGCACTCCTCCACACACAAGCAGTACTCCGAGTTTCCGTGCAGTAGCATAAACTGCCATGAGCCACGTTAGGATGAATAATTCCCCGAGACTGAAGGGAAAAGAGCACAGAGGCTAGTGGCTGGTGCACAGATCCCCAGGTATAAGATCCACCACCGTCCAATAAGAATGAGATCTACCGTGACCATGAACGATGAGGAGGTTGTTTCTTCCTTTCACAGATCTTGACCGATCTTGACTGTTCCAACTACTTCTGACGATGGTGAGAGCATTCTCCTTTCACAAGCAAATCTACTCTTAAGAATTGTGCTGAAACATTCTTTAAATTTCAGCCAAGCCCTCCTAACTTCATCTAAAGATTTCTTTGTGGCCTGAAATTAAAGAATCAGTAATTTTTTAAATTTCTCTGGCAGATAGTTAGAGGTCAGATCTCACTTTATGTAGGTAATCTCTGGTTTATTTTAAAATCAGCATCTTCAGTGACCTGAAACTTGCAAAAGATTGTTGTTACTTGTCTTGGTTACTTTTCTCTCGTTGTTGAGGCAAAATACCTGACACCCAACATGAAGGAAGGAAAGGCTTATTTCTTACAGTTTTCAGGTTTCAGTCCATACTCATCTGGCTCTAAGGCAGGGTGGCATGGCACAGGGGCAGCCATTCATGGCCACCACAAACTGCAAGGGCAAACAGAGCGAAAGGGCAGAAAGACACACCTTCTTCCCTCCCTTACATTGTATGTTGGCTCCATCCCTTGGCGGGTGCAGCATTCACACTACCAATCCCAGCACGAGACAATGAACCAATCACAAATGCTAGATTCAGCTGCCTCCATGACTGCATGAGGCTTTGGGGGCCACCTAGACACAAAGCATAACATTACTGAATGGTTATTTCTGTCTTGGGGAAGCCCTTTATCAGATCTCCCCTGGTTCCCTGCAAAACCATCTGAGCTGCTAACCAAGTTTCCAGGCTGAACAGCTCTTGTCCTGTGTTCTCCCAGTAACCAGACCCAGCAGAGAAGCCTCCTGTTACAATTGTTCAGTGACTTGGCCCTGAGTGTGGGAGTTAACACATGTGCTCTACAAAGCTCTCTGCCCTCTTTCCCTTCTCACTTCTCCTGTGTTCCTCTCTCCTCTGCCTCTCTTCTCTCCACCAAAGTCCACACCATTTGGAGGTATCAGAGCATCACTTTCCCTGATCCTCTCCATGGCTGCAGCCTCTTCCTGGAACTCTCTTCCAGGAATTGGAAGCCTCAGATTAACCATCATCTCCTCCAAAAATCTGTCTTCCATTGCAGCACTTCCCAATGACATTCAAGTGATGAGATCCAAAGAAATAATAGCACTGAGTAATGAAAAGAGTGCGATGAACCAAGGGACCAGCAGAGGCTTCTCTGTGCAGAAAGGACCAGACCCCCCCACAAGTCACCACCTGTCTCTAGTACAGGTAAGAGAAGGGGCCGCTTACATGAAGCAGCCCCTTCTGAAGACAGCTCTGAGAGCACCACAGTTACCCCTGCACCAGCAGTGGGCTACTGGTAGGTAAGTGCAAGCTTCTATACAGACAGAAACAAGGAACCAGGCATTGTCCCTCTCCTGAGGCATAAATGCACATAAATGTGACACAAGGGACAACTTAGCAAAGCCAAGCTGATGGCTGATTGCCTTGATTATGGGCTGCAAACCAGTGACTGTCCTTGCAGGTGTACAGGAGCAGGAAGAATTCTAAAGGTCAGTACCATGTGCTAAATGGCATCTCCTCTGTAATGTAAAAACGAACGCTATCCCTCCCCATGGAGAAGCTGATCTTGTTTCCTCTTTTTTATATTCAACACACTGAAGTTCTCCAAGTCGAAGAAGTCTTCTGCAAAACGCCAGAGCTGATCACCTTGCAGACCTCACTCGGACTTGAACGAAGCCTAGCAATCTGTTGCCCGTCCTTCCAGGTGGTTCTGTCTGAGACCCAGCAACCAGAACCCCGTGCTCATTTGTAAACCGAAATGTGGCACCGTCACAGTTACAGCAGCATCGCCCTGCACAGTCCGTCTTAACCAGGTTAACAAAATACGTCTTTGTTTCCTAAGCACCACAAAACAAATGCCCTTACGGTCTTGCCCTCATTATTTTTTCTGAGAGGTTTAATTTAAGAATTATGACCGAGGCACCTCGTGTAGCTCCAGGCAACCTAAGGACATCTGAACAACAGAACCAGGAGGAACAGTTCGTCAAAAACAGCATGCATTCAGAAGAGACAGATGCTTAATTTTTGGTTTTTGTTCACCTTGGTTTGAACTCTATTACCAGAGCAGCAGATACAAACAGAAGGATCCTGGGAAGCCCAAAGCACATCCATTTAACCCCAGGCACCCTTCCCTTTTGCACTATCATCACTATTCTTCCCTTAGCAAAGAAGCGAACCAGGAAAAACACAAGCAGGCAAGGAAAGCTGCCCATCATCTCAATCCTTCACTTTTCTGCATAGAATATTTTTCTCAGCTTACTAAAAGACATACAGCCAGTCACTTGGAATCCCTTCATTAGCGTGAGGCATAGCGTCTCATCCATTTCACCACTCTGAAGAACTGTCATCATTTATAATCCTGCTCTCCTTCTAACAGTAGCTCTTCTACCTGTTTGCTCCAACTCCAGAACTCAGTGAAGCAAGGCATTTTTATAATGTCACCATAATTTATTGGAGATCAGGATCCATGTCACATCCAGGAGACTGGTCCTTAGATGTGATAGCACTTTGAAGCAGGTAGGACAAACACAGGCACTAGCCACTTTTTGTCATTCCTTCTGTAGCTAATGCATAGCAAAGATTCGGTAAATGTTGAATGAATTTAAGCGTGGGCAAATAGGAAAGACACGAAGAGGCACATGTCGTGAGAATGAACATGAATCCAAAATACAGAGTCCTCGCCCGGGCCTACAGCTCCGACCCCACAGCACCGATCTGGGGCCAAAGTAGGCTCCCGGGACTGGGCACATGCTCATGAGACAGACTGCTGCCCTCCCCCGGGAGCATCTGGTGCCCGTTTAGAGCTGTGTTCAGCACTCACCTTTCCCGCGGAGAAAACCAACTGCACAAGCGTTAGTGAGCAACGAGAGCTTTCTGGTGTTCCCACGGGGAACGCGTCACACACACGCGTGAGAACTCCTCTCCCTGGACCGCACCAGATGGGCGCCTCCGCCCCTGCTGTCCACGGCCGACTGACTCAGTACCGTCATCGGAGAGGGAAGAGGCCAGTACGCCGCAGACGCCTGTCAGACGGAGGGCTCTCCCACATCTGGGATGGAGGAAAAGGTGGAGACAAAAGTGGGACAGCGGGGACCCAGGCCATTGTGGAGATATCATACAACAAAAAGACGCATCTGGGTCACCTGACTGCTGCTGAGTCAGCACTGCCTTTTGTCAAGTGTGGTGGCCGAGGTGGAAACAGAGCCCAAGGTGCTCATGCCTCTCCTGTCACCACAGACCTTTCAACATGAGGGGATCATACACACAGAACACTGTGGAGGGAAAAGTTACCGACGCCAGCAAAAAGAGAGGCATATCGGGCTGAAAAGCAGAAAGCAAACGTTCAGTGTCATAAACGATGGCTCATAGCATACTGTGCAACATCTTTCCTTGATCTGAAAATGGCCATCTTGAAATATAGAAAATGCTTACAAATATTTAGCAAAAAAAAAGAAAAATTAAACAATAGATTATGATTATGGATTACAGTTGTGTTAAAAAAAAATAAGTGCTTGGCAAAATATTGCAAGTCCTTTCAGAATTTTTTGAATAGTCACTATACAAAAGAAACTATCAGATTAGGAGTTTTTTAAAAATTATCTAAAAGTTATTTTTTCTGCCTTTGAACAAAAACAAAGAACAAAATTATTTGACCATACTCCAAAGAGACTTTTAACTGCAGTTAAGAATCTTAAGTAATTTTTGGCATGGCGGTCAGGGGAGAATGGTCTCCAGCTATGAGGCCCAGACCGAACCTGAGGACACTTGGGCGCAGACAGGTGTGTGCAGAGGGGCCTTCGAAGGCTTCAGCACAGATTTGCCTCTTAACTTCCCCAAAGACAGACACCTCCCCCGCCAGGCTAAAGATCAGCAGCAACATTTTCAAACCCAATCCCATGGACCTCTCAAAACATTATCCTAGAATAAAACACCCTTGTGACCTTGACTAACTTGCAGCCCAAAATCAGTCTTGAAGAATATCTGATGTGAAACAGCCGGAAGGGAGACCTCGATAATCTTTAAATGCTGTCTGAAAGAGAAAGGGCTTATGAGAGGTTATAGCTGCCCAGACAGATGTCAGGTACAGCTGGAAGAAGGATGGGTGACAGGAGACCGTTGTGAAGCAGTCACCAGAGGACACGTTAGCTCCTTACAGCCACCTTTGGAGATTGTGTCTCCTTAACTACTCCACTGAAATAAAAAAAGAAAGTGATCGTGAGATGCCTTACATGAGGCATTAGCATGAAAAGGTGTCGGTCATTTCATTTCCATTCTCCTGCCTTGTTTCCATTTCACTGGATTTGAGCAGGATGTTGCTAGTAAACCTTGTCTTCACAGCGAATTCAAATCCCCAAGCCTGCATCTTCATATTACACAGAGGCACAGCAAGTGTGCTGAGGGGAACGTTTTCTAATCTGTGCCGTGGAAGTGTTCCCAGTGACAGAGGAAGCCCCGAGGTAGGAAAGAGCTACTGCTGTTGGCCGTCCAAGAAGAACAAGAGAGAAGCTGCTTCCAGCAACCCCAGGCACCTGTTAGTATTTACTACAGAGGTTTACCTCTCAGCCCTGCAAACTGAACAACAAACAGCTCTGCTCCCGTATTTCCTGCCAAAATAGTTTCATTTCCTCTCCTGCCACAGGATTCCAGCTGTGCCGGTAGGAAAAATGTCAATTTCTAGACAGTAAGACGTCCAGGGAACAGGCAGAAGTCCAGGGACAACCTGTATTTGTTTACCAAATACAGGTTCAGTTTCAAGTGCATGATCCCTCAGATGGGCAGCATTAAACTCACCTAGGAACCTATTTAAAACCTAGATTTTCTATCATCAAACTCACTCAGGAGTCTGTGTGTTAACAATCCCTCTGCTGCTACATGCCCGGATGTGAGGAGTGCGGGCTTAAGAGGTTTATCAAGGTGGACTCAGCAGTTGCAGCTGGGAACCCAGCATAGATTCTGTGTGCTCAGTGCGTGGCTTTCTGAGTGGAGACCACTCAGAATCAACAGCTGCATCCAGCAAAGCCTGAAAGAGAAGGTGAAAGAATGGAAGAAAGGGGAGGAAAGTGAGAGGAGAAGGTGAAGGAAAGCTTAAGCTGTTGGGGAAATATGAAACAGACCTTTTCAACAATTTCCACTGATCTAAAAACTATGACTAACTTGGACCCAGATGAAATATAAATGGGGCCTGTAGCAGAAATTGTCATGACCACAGGGGAGTTCGCGCATTTACTGCCACTTCCCGGACCACAGAGGTCTGCATCTGGTCAGCGGGCTAGGAACGCACTGTGCCTAGGGTAGACGTCAGGTAGCAGGCTGGGGGGAGTCCATATTCGCTGTCAGGAGAGCTTCAACGCAGAGGCTGCACCGAGGAGGGCTCTCTGCAGAGTCACTCAGGTCCTTGGACTTGGCCTGAGTGAGAAATGGGCCTTGGTGCTGCTAGAACACTGAGATTCAGAGGCTGAATGTTGTACATCGAATATCATGCCAGAGAAAACTGAGGGAGAGGAGAGACCCAGAGAAGAGGAGAGTTGCTATGGTTTGGATCAAAAATGGGCCCCAAAGGCTCATGTGTTCAGAGGTGATAGGATCAAGGGGCACTACCTCATCCGTGTCCCTGATGAGCTCACCACTGAATGGGGGGGCAGTTAAAGGGTACAAGACACTGGGGCTGTGCATTTGGGGTGTATGACTGGTGCCTGGCCCCTTTTCTCTGACACCTTCCAACCCTTTCTCCTTCCTGGCTGCTATGAGGTGAGCAGCTGTCCCCAGTCACCCCTTCTGCCATGGCATTTCTGCCTCACCAAAGTCCTAAAAGCAACAGAGTCAGCCAGCCAGGGACTGCAGCCTCTGAATCTGTAGGCCAAAATAATCCACTCCTCCTCTTAAGTTGCTTATGTCAGGCACTTTATCCTAGCAATGAAAAGTAGCATAGGAGGCAAAGCTTATCCCGGATATTATTATTGTTGGAGAGCTGTTAGCCGCTGGACCAACGCAAGCAGACCTGGCATTCCAAGAACAGGCAAGGACTGAAATGACGTTGAACACCTACAAGCCATCGTTATGCAGGCAGGAGTGGAGGAGTAAGCCAGAGGAGTGGCCTTACGCTGCTTAGAGTGGTACTGGCTGGATACCCGCACACCAGAGAGGCCAGGCCTCCTGCAGTGAAGGCTGCGCCCCCTCTGGCCTCTAGGGGGCAGCCCTGTTCCTGCAGGAGCTCTGAGCACCCCATTCCTGTCCAGCTCTCACAAATAGGCGTGCTCCCCTCCCCATCTGGATGGTACTGTCCTTTTCACAAGTTTCTTGGTGATGGTTCACGGAGTTTGCAGGACAGAGCTGCGCAGCCTGCACAAGCACCTCTGACGCTCCAGCTCCTGGACTTCCTGCGGGTCTCTGAGAAACAGATGCCGACTACAGCTGAGTGGCACTGGAGGACACTGGCCTTATGAGGTTTTCCTTAAATGCTAAAAAAAAGGAAAGAACTATTGATTCCAACCCTGACTGACTGCCGCAGGGTAAACACATACATTAGCGATGGTGGGTGCTGTCAGAACTTGAAAGGACGTCTTACCAAATGTGTGAAATAACGTATGTCTGTATTCCTGTGATGAGGAGCTTGAAATTTCAGAGTTGACCAGAGCAGGAAAAATATATATTCCTCTGTCAACATGAGTAACCCAAAGCCTTGCTCAGTGGCACTGCCCTGCCCCTACATTTCAAGGGAAGCATTTCAGACAACTTTTCAAAAGTGAGGATGTGGACAGAGGGAATCCCTGCTAAAACGTAGGCACCTGGGAATTGTGGTGCACACCTGTAGTCACAGCAATCTGGGAGGCTGAGGCAGGAGGACTGAGTGTTAGAGCTCAGCCTGGGCAACTTAGGGACTTAGGGAGAACTTTTGTCCAAATGAAAAGATAAAAAAGGACTGGGGATATAGCTCGATGCCCTGGTTCAATCCCTAGTACTGCAAAAGCAAAACAAATCAGCCAGCAACCACCATCTCTGTTCTCCCTACCCTGCTTCTACAAGGCTGGGGTACAAGCAGCAGGACCAGGGGCCAGCAGTCTCCCGAGGACAGTCAGCACATCAATGCCTGAGGACCTCGGAGAGGACAGAGGACTCCATGGAAAGTCTGCCTGCAGACCCGGATGACTAGTGAAGAAGAACTGACTTCTCATTATTTAATATGTTTACTTTACCCATCATAAAATCTTTCACTTATCATTATATATGATTTTTATTATGTTTTCCACTATAGTTAAGCACCATGAGGTTATGAAAGTCGCAGAAAACTCTATTCATCCATCTCATCATTTCTTCTCACTAAATAATACAGAGGGAAAAAGGGGGAAGAGAGAGCAGGCCAAAGCTGTGGGCACAGAACCAGCCCTGGAGACCTTGCTTCTGCTTGCTGGGCTTGTGATCAGGAGGCTGCGTTGGGCAGTGGTGCCCACAGTCCATATAGAACTTAGATGCCAATAATCCTGAGAGGCAGTGCAGGCAGATAGAGTTCCTAAAATGCAGATGTCCACGGGTGGTTCTCAGTCTGTGCTCTGGTCCTCCAGCAAAACACGTGAGCCTGGGTCACTTTAAAGACAGTTTTATTCAGCTCATGGTTCTGGATGCTGGGACGTCCATGAGCATGGTGAACCTATTAAGCTTCTAACGAAGACCTCCCTTTGTGCATCATGCTGTAGCGTAGGGAGACGCATGGTGAGGTAAAGCGTATATGGCGGAGACTTGCTTGTACGACAAGCCACTTCCTCAATAACCCAGGACTCTGTCAATCCCAGAACTCCAGGAATCCACTCATGACACCTGCCCTCATGACCCAAGCACCTCCCAATACCAAGCACTCCAAATACCATTAACATATACACTTGGGGATTAAGTTTCCAACATGAAATTTGGGAGATGCATTCAAACCAAGACAGACCCCTTGAATGGTCTCCGGTGTCTCTCACTGTGTATGGAAGAATACATCATCTGTAGAGGTGAACCTTTCTGAGTTCAGGACTGAGGTCTTACCGTCACAGGTAGGTTTCTGCTTCCATGCATGCTTCCTTTTGAAGTTCTCTTTCGGCTCCCCGACAACTGCAGCCTGCAGAGGTAACTGGCCATGCATTTGCTTTGCAGCTTATTCCACAGACAACCAGGAACCATGATGGGACTTGCCTAGCTCTGACTCCCAGTAAGTAACGTGACAAGACGTTGATTATTGTAATCACTTGTCTCCCCATGTGCAAACATAGTAGTGGTAACGAGAATGATCCCAGCAAAGTTTCCAGGAATGTGATTTATGCCATGAATTGTGTGCAAAATTCCATCATCTCTAACCTCATGTAATCTGTTAACCTCTAGAATCACAAATTCTGTGTGATGTGCCTCAGTAGACACCTCCCTGCTTCCTTATTGCTGGGGAGATGGGAGAGCTCCTTGCTTAGGTAACATCTGGCACAATAGAACCTGGCATGGTGTCAGCAGTCACAAGTTGCCATACCAGGAAAATGAGCCCACATGACTAAATGATGCACAGAGAAGAAAAACATATCTCTGCCTAAATGGCCACATTTCTGAACATTATGAAAGGGAAGGAAATAGTCACTCCTAGAGTTAGAAAAGCTAAAAGGTAGATACTTTGGCATCTTTCAATACATGAACTGGGTTGTATCAACAGAGAAATGCATTGTCTCAAAGGTATTGTTATGGTTTGGATCTCAAATGTCACCCCAATCTCTCGTGTTCAGAGATGGGGCTTTTGGAAGGTGATTGGCTCAAGGAGTGTTGGACTTGCCGGTGGATTCATCCATTGACATGTTCATAGCTGAGTGTGCTGTCAGGAGATGGGGTTTGCTTGGAAGACATGGGTCTCTGGGGTGTGACTGAGAACTGTGTATCCTTCTCCTTATCCCGGTCTCCTTTCTGGTTCTGCTGCCTGGCTACAGCAGGGTAAGCACATTCCTCCACCACACCCACCCACCATGTCTCTCTTCCGCGGAGCCAGCCACCCATGCACTGAGCTCTCTGAAACTGTGACCCAGAGTAAACCTCTCCTCACTTAAGTTGCAGATGTCATCGGGCATCTGTCCCAGAAATGGGAAAGTGGCTAATACAGTTGTGGAGAAAGAGGCCTGGGATTAAGATGGCAACAGAGTTGGTTCCTTCTGGAGCCGTGAAAGAAAATCCATTCCAGCCTCCCCCTGGCTTCTGATGGTTAGCTGACTTGTAGAAGCATCACTCAGATGCTTGCTTCATTTTTACATGACTCTCCTTCTATGCACGTCTGTCTCCAGATCTCCCCTTTGTATAAAGATGCCAGTCATGTTGTATTAGAGCTACCTGAAGGCCTCCTTTTAACTTTATCGCCTCTGCAAAGACTCTATCTCCAAATAAGATCACTTTATCTCCAATAAGGTACTGGGAGATAGAACTTGAATACTTCAGTTTTGGCGGCATGACACAATCAACCCATGACAGTGACGTATATATTCCTGAGACATAGAGTATTTTGCCACCCAGCTATGGCCTGGGCTTGCAGTGTCTTTACTTTTTAGAGGAAATAACTATTCTGCATAGCATTTAATGGACCTACATTCAGCCCTAAACTAGTGTAGACCAAGATGTCTCCTGAGAATCCTTCCCACTGGCATGAGATCAGACTCCCTTAGTGAAGCGAAGCTCAGTCAGAAACAAAAGAGTTGTTCAGCACATTTTCCATCAGAAGCATTCAAGCTTCTGTTGTCACTCCAGGGAGGATGTGATGCTTAGGCTCACACCCTGTTCCTCCAATTCAGTCCAAGATGCACACCTTTGTAGACACAAAAGTTCTTTCATTTTCTCAATTGCTGTATAAATTTAATGCACTGAATACAGTTCCTCCAAAAGATATCTAAAGCCTAATACCCAGTACTTGTGAATGTGAACTATTTGGAAATAGTGTCCTTGCAGATGTAGTTAAGGTGAAGGTCTCAGGATGAGATTATCCTGGGTGTAGGGTGGACTCCCTGTCCACAGGGTGATGATCTTATTGAAGAATGAGAGAGAAAATGACACACAAGCCTACCAAAGTAGGACCTGAAATATCAAGATCCTGGAGTGATCAAGATCCTGGAGCAAAGCCTCAGGACCAAATAGCCCAAGGCACCTTGCCCTCAACACTTTCTCTGAACGGGAGATACAGAGGGCAAAATATACAGGGAAAATAAGATACAAAGTGCTGACAAAAGGCAAAGACATGCGGCAGAGGGATTAGCATCTTGATGATGTTGAGGAATTAAAAATTGGCAAAGTGAAGAGGTCCTGAAACATACTCTGGTTTTCATTTGAAACCCTTGAAGGACTCTAGTCTAGAAGTAAAGAAAACTTAGAAACAAACTAGGCTCTACAAGGACTAAAAATTAGACTATGCGGAGTCTTATGACAATGGCTTAACTCACAATTTTCCACTCTGCAGCAGTTTTAAAGTGATGCATTTTGGAACTTAGGATTCTGGGAAACCAAGCAACCCACTCGCCTCCCTGGTAAGCAGCCGTGAGCCTACCGGCTCACAGGCTGAGAATCAAACATCCCATATCCCCCACCCCCGTTAGCAAATGGGAGCCAGAGGTCTGAGCATCTCTTGGGAGGTTGACCATATGCAGTGTAGCAAATAGGGCGGATTTCCTTCTACCATGTCTTTGAAGGCAAATATTGTTATCACTGTTTTGCTTTGCTCCGATTAATTGTATTGCTCTATTCAATATTCTGTTTTGATAAGTTCTATAATGTTCTGTATTTTGTTTGATTTTGCTATACCTGATTGAAAGAACAACTATTGTGAAGATAATGAAATATACTATGGCAGCTATCACTGTTATCCTGGTACCTAGAGCTGCCTGTAAGCTACAGTCACAAGGGGAGCAACTGGTTCTCTACCGTGTGCTGGTGCTGCTAAGCTAAGACGTTTGGTGAATTGGAATTTATGGTGGAATTTGGGGATATAACCCCATCCTAAGTTATGAAACGTCTATCACCAATGAAATCCCCAACTGAATAAAAGTGGTCTGCTTCCCTTCTACCTCTGTATCAGACAGTAAAGAAAATCCCATCTGGAGGGAGATAACGTCAGTCAGAGCCCTCACAATTTTTCTTGTTTATGAATATATGGGAATTTACAGTATTCAATACATAAAACTAGGAAGGGTAGCAGGAGAGAGGGTATATCAAGAAGCAGGAACAAGAGAAACAAAAATAACAGAAATGGATGTGCAAAGGACTGGAGTTACACTGAGCTCAGAGACCTGGACTTTCGCTGTTACTGACACAGTAACAGGTTTTGGGGAAACAGACAGCAAGGTGAAGAATTTCACCCTATAACTGAAATCTATTAAAATAAAATCAAATGGAAACTCTAAAACTTAGAAATATAATAACAGGCAATAATATAAAGACAGACGTGTTTCAAAGAGAATTAGGCAGCACTGGAAGGAGGACTGGTGATTCGGGAGACATCATCAGGGAACTGAGAGGATGGGTGAAAACAGCAGATGTGAGAACCCTGAGGTGTGACGGAAAGGTCCATCATGTGGTGAGGGTACTGCATGTGCTCCAGAAATGAAGAAGAGAGAGAACATGGGACCAAAGTCATATTTGAGAAAATAATGGCTGCAAATTTGCTGATATTAATAAAAATAGATATAGATTTTTAAATTATTATACTACAGCCACCAGAACCATGAGACCTAATAAACTTTACCTTTTTATAAGTGAATTGCCTTGGGTATTTTAATACAGTGACAGAAAGCTAACTAATACAACATATCATAACTGAAAATTAAAGACATACAAAAATCTTAAAAATAGCTAGATAATGTAGTGGGCATGTTATCTTCTGAAAAGTAATAAAAAGATGGACAATTGGCTTCTTAGTAGAACTAACTGAAGGTTAAATACACTGTGGATACTTAAAGTAATAAAAATAAAGTAGCTGCCAACATAGTATGAAACACAAAAACTTCAGATAAAGATTTTTTTTAATCAGCAAAACTTTCTCAAAGAAAAGGATTGCTTTTCAGATAGAAGAAACAGGACCTCAGCCAAAAACACAGAAGTGCCAGGGGTGCTAAAAGGAGAAAAATGTATAAAAATATGAAAAAAACCTCCAGTGATGTATAAAATGGTAACAATGTGTTCTAAAGTTTAAAACATATGAAATTAAAATTTATGGTGACAATCATGCAAAAAGCCATATGTCACAAATGCTAAAATTTGAAGTTTTGGAACATATTTCCAATGACTAGGAGGTGGACAGACATAACATTGATGTGATTACTCAGCACAACTAAGTCAATTTTTATTTTAATAAGTTAAAAATGCACTTGATAATCTCTACAGTCAAAATAGTAAGAAATATATAATCAGAAATTAAAAGTCCAATGAAGTAATAAATGGAAAACTCCAAAATAATCAGAGAGAACAGAAAAAAAAACCACCAGGGATAAATAGAAACCAGAAGGTGGTAACTTTAAACCCAAACAGATCAGTAATTGCATCAAATGTGAAAAAGATAAAATGCTATAATAAAGAGGAAAATACTGTAATATTGAATTAAGAAGACAACAAAGTCTTACTCTATGTTACTTATAAGTTCACTAGAAAACTGAGAACACAAAACAATTGGAAGCAAAAGACAAGAAAAATAGGGCTTAAAAATCAGAGAAGCTGGACATGATGGTTGTCCCTGGGCATGGTGGAGTGTCCCTGGGCATGGTGGCATGCCCCCGGGAATGATGGTAGTGTCCCTGTGGTCCCAGAGCCCAGAAGGCTGACATGGGAGGGTTGTGTGAGCCCCAGAGTTCCAGATAAACCTGGACAACAAACTGTAATAGTAAAAGGTCATCTTATTGATATCAAGGGCAATCGTCATCTAAGGCATCTTTGAGAGATTTCCAAATGAGGTGCTGTGAGATGTAAAAGCTTTCCTGCAAGGAAAGCACACCAAGATGGCGCCCTGGGCAGGAAGTGAGATGTGGAACTCAATGGGGGCACTCTCAGGGTCCTCAGCAAGGGACGAGGCTCTTTCAGTCCTGCCAAGGGAGGTCCAGGGTCCTGCTGCTTGCTTACAGTGATGAGTGGCCTCTGGCAAGCCTCTTAGTGCCCTCTTGGGCTCCTCTTAGATGGAACACCAGATGCGTCCTCCTAGGAAGAACTTTCCAACTATCAAGCGATAGTTGCCCCCAGCAGGTCCATCACAGTGACCCAGCAGAAGTGACGGCTGCTGATGCTGAGGAAGGACTTCCTACTTCCAGAGCAAAGCTTCCCAAGGAAGCCTGTTAGAGCCACACATTTGACATTAACAGAGTTCTAAGCTTTTCCACTGAGGTGTAGAAAAGCGCTTCTGAACTACACAAAATAGGTCAACCCCACACTCCTAGTAGAACTTCTCTGAGAGAGTGGTCCGTCTCTCTCCCCGCTGCAACCCGGGGCAGCCTTGAGTCCAGGGCTGCGGTCAAGGGCAGAGGGTGCAGAGGCTGATTGACAGGGATACATCAAGGCGAAGGGAGGGGCAGAGGCCCCAAGGGCTGCGGCTGATCTCTGAGGACACACACTAAGCATTCGTGCTGCCTACCAGGGAGAAGGCAGTAAAAAGAATATGCCCCAGATTTAGGCCATAATGGACCTGGACATGGGAGAAAGAGGAGACTGATGAGGCCAGGGCAAGTGGCCTTGTTTCTTTTCATATGAGACCTTGTCTGTTTTAAGAAATCTGATTTCAGAGGTGACACTTTTCAAATGTGTCTTGAAATCATTATTTTCAGTGGCCTAGCCTACCTGAGAAATTAAATATGTAAGAGCAATTAAATATATATATGGAAAGAAAATTTATCCACTAACAACCACACTATTGAAAAGTAGGGTGCTGATTTTCTCACATTTCTCTGCAGGAAAGCAGATGCCCCTCCAGCTTTAGCCTTTTGCTTCCTGCTGCTTACGATTTCCCTTGGTGATTTTTCTGCTCTTACCGGGATCCACAGAGACCTCGGCTTCAACCGAGCATTACAAATGGAGCTCCGTTACACTGTTAGACATAAATTGCCAATGTGCCTTGAGTTATTCGGAGTAGGGTTGATGTGGCTATGCAGAACTGTAGAATCGAGAACAGTATTCTAAAAGGGAATTTTATTAAACCTTTAAGTTTAAAAAAATTATTTCTCACCATCAGGCTACATTAGAATAATGAATATTGTTTGATCCCTTGAAAGTAAAAAAGATCCTGAGTGGATTTTCCCTGTGTGGTGTACCCACAATAAAACAAATTCTGAGGGTAACAACTTGCTGGGTTTCTTTGCAGTCTCTGTAATGAATGGCATCACCTGGAGGCAATCTAGGAAGTACAGCAGCTGATTTAACTGCCCTCCCCGCATCACTCTCTCTCCATCTCTTGTTCCAGTTTTGCCCTGGCGAAGCCAGGAAATGAATGAATTTTGTCCTGCTGTGCCTCTCTTCCTCTTTTGTCCACTCTTCCTTGCCTTCCGCCCTGATGTTCACCTTGGTCATCTTGGTCCTCTTTCCTGTGCTCCTTTCCCACCCATTTTTCATCAGGGTCAATCCGCTTGCCCCAACCCTAGACAAATCTCCTGCTAGATGCTTCCAGAAATGGTTTGAATGGTTTTGATGATTCATAGTGATATCGTGCACCCCCTCGGTCAGAGACATTCCCAGAGATAATGGAGTAAGCTACAATTCTCAGCTAAAGCTGACACACTTTGTAAAAATTATCAAATATGCCTGGCTCATCTGCAGATACTCTGTTAATAAGTCTGAGCTGGGAGGTAGATAATCAGTATTTTCTTAATCCTCTTCAGGTAACACTAAAGTCAAGGCAGGGAATGGGTATGACTACTTATCTGAAGGGGGGACAACAGGGCCATGACAGGGCTGTTCTATTATTGGGAAAGTTGTCCAAAGGCCATCTCAAGTGTCACTGTGTGGCAGCAGGAACCTTCTGTTCAATGGTGGATGGTCACATCTTCCTGGCTCACTAATAGGAGCAACTTTAAGCAGCTCTCAACTGATCAGACAGTTGTGCAGAGATTCTTTTTTCCAGCCAGTCTTCCCACCAAGATCTCTGAACTGCGGCTAATTCTGCAGTGTGGCACCTTCTGAGATCTGTTTCTTCTGGGATTTGGGCTGTTCCTTCTCCGGTCCTTAGAGGATCACAGATGCCTCCATCTCACGTTAAGGGAGCAAGTTATGTAGCTCTGCGCCTGTCTGTCTTCTTTGAAAGAGTGAAGGGAGGAAGTAGGTCCACACCTGCTTCCCCTGGAAAGCCGTGCGTCAGCAACAGAACAGGATGCTGATAGAAAGGAAAGTGGGGCTCTCCTGCAGTCTGTTTTCAGCGAGCAGCTTCATAACTATACAGATTGACTCATCCTCCTCTCTGTGACCTGTCATCCTCGCCAAGAATCAGATCATTTCTTACCCAGGAAATGCCCACGAAACTCTTTCCACCGTGTGTCAGCCCCACTATCAAAATATGTGAAAGTGAAACACGGTAAAGCTGACTTACTTTCCACATCACCTGAAGAAATTTTACGCTGCCACTTTACCTCCTGGTGATATTTATTTGTGCCCCATACTGGTGCCCTTTCAAAATTGGAATTGTACTCCATCTGGAATAAGCAGCAATTGTCAGTGTTGGTGATAAGGCAGTCTGGGAATGTTTGCTGATAGGATTCCTATGTTCAATAGCCCCAGTTTGAAAGCATCACTGTGTTACGTAGTCAGTCATGTATTAAGTCCATGTATCCGAAGAACCACCTTGTCCAAGCAGTGAAAAGAACCATCTCCCAGAAAATATATGAAGAAAGTGAAATTAAAGGGGGAAAAAGCCAAAAGATGTTGAAAACAGAAAAATAAAGCTAGCTCATGACTGACTGCGCCAACAGACTTTGTCTTCAAACAGGAAGTCAACAAAACCCTGAATTGGAAGTAAACTAAAATATGAAACTCTTAGATTCCTTGGGCCAAATCAGGTGCATGGGACATTTTAGAGGGATGTATTGGTGCCTGGTCACATCATCTTTTGATGCTTACTCTGGGTGTGTCCTCTTTAGGAACCCGATTAACTGTTCCAAAGGCCAATTTTTATCCGCAACTTAGGGGCTAGGATACAACTTAGTGGTAGACTGCTTGCCTAGGTTCCCCGGATTCAGTCACCAGTACCAAAAAGTAAAATAAATGTGTTCATGATTTCTGTATGTTCTATGTTTCCACTAAGGATAATTTTAAAGTCTGGAGTTCTAGGGGAAAAATAAATTTGAGGATTAGATGATTTTTTCCCATATTTGACCAATTGCATTTGTACATGAGTTTTTGCTATTTGAGTATCACCTTTTGCAGAAAGATTCCAGAGGAAATTCAAGAAAATACCAAAGACATTCATTAAAATAATTAGCAGCTGACCTTTTTGCAAGCAAGACAAGTGAACAAATTTTGTGTTCCATTCATTTGTAACTACCAATTTAAGTTGAAGTGCATCTTTTTGAACAATGTTGCATTTTCTTATCATCAGAAAACTTCTGGATCTTTTTAAATGTTTTATGAATTTCTCAAGGCCTTTCTATAAGAAGCTTTTTATGTGTCATTGCTGTACTATATCTTATTATGGCCACACTGCTGACCTGGTGCTAGAAACTGTCACAAAAAAATATGCGACTGTGTCTCCTCTTAAAATTTGTGAAGTTGAGCTGGGTGAGTTTGGGCGCACAAAACTGTTAAGAATATTGGCTTTTAAAAATAACACTGATAATAGCAATAAATTATGAACCTTATACGTCTAATTAAAGTCAATAGAATGAAAAATGAGGTGCTTATACTATCTTGTAGTTTGGGGCCTGCAAAACTTGTCAAAATATGGAAGCTGTTGTGACGAAGGCATTTACTTGGCGAGTATATTTATTGTTCAATTCATCCTCCTCTTCATCTATCCTCCCTGAAGATAAAGAGAAGAAGCACACTTAAATTATACCTTTCACACTTTTCTGAGCCTTTCGTTTGGATTCTCAGAGCCTCTCTGGTCCAAGAGAATCGAGTCTGAGGACAGGCACTCCATCACTTCATGTCCTGAGGGCAAACCCAGATTCTCAACAGGACGACTGGTGCCACCAGCCCAGTAAATCACTTCCACCGCTCTGCTCATTTTCCAAAAGCCAACTTTAGCCACTCGCTCTCTGCTTGCTTTGCCCCTTGCCTCATTATCTTTCCATCTGTTTTTCTTTTTGTTTGTTTGTTTTCTTGTTATTGTTTAGTTTTGGTTTTTTGATACCAGGAATTGAACTCAAGACCTCACACTTGCCAAGCAGGCACTGTGTCACTGAGTGACATATCCAGCCATCTGGGTCCTTGTCTTTGCAAATACTTTGGTTGTCAAAGGCTTGTGTAGGTGTTTTCAGGATGAGTGGTGAGCCAGCTGAATTGGTGGCTTCTCGGAGGCTACACTAACAGAATTAAAGGGAGGGAGAGCGGCAGAACTTTATCATTGAACGGAAGCAGCAGGCCGAGCTGCTGTTCCACGCTGTCCTCACTGCCTGTGGTCTTCCTTTCTCTCCATGAGGTGTCACTGTGGAAAGGTGTCACTTTCCACAGCTTCAGACTCCTGACATCGCAAATGGACCAACCCAAGGGCTTCCTGCGGCAACTTCCTCTGCTCACACCCCGTAATTTTGTCTTCTAATTAACAATCTCAATATGTCATCATTTAAAATGCAAACTAAGATATGAATCATGTAGGAAGGAGTTTACTCATGTGCCAATTAATAATCCTGGAGTTTGTGGACAATAATCCTTAAGATCTGAATAATAAATTGCAGCTAACACCTAGCACATCATTTGACTCTCACCAGAATGCTGTGAAATAGACAAAGGAGACGCTGGGGAAACCAAGTCCAGGCCTGTCTGTCCAGAGTCCTATCGTGACCAGGTTTTACCTGTCTTCACATAATAGGGCAGAACCATCTGCCAGCTGCTGACCACCCAGGAGTGCAGGACAGGAGGCTATGTATTACTCTTTCACAAATCTTTGTTTTGCTTTCTCTAAACATCAGAAAACTCATTTTGGTAATGGATAAGAATTTGCTCAGATAAAAATTAATTTAAACTTGTATTTAATTAAAAACACGCAGAAACATGGTTGGTGTCAGTCATTTGTGAAATAACTCATTTCATTAGTGTTGCATCTACACGCTTCTTAAAAAGGCCTTGTCTCTAAAAATTGTCAAACTCACAGAAACAGTAAACTGGAGGTTACCAGAGTCGGAGTCAGAACTGGGAAATGGTGGCTACAAGCTACTAATTTTCAGTTATGTGGAAGGAGTATGTTTGAGAGACCTGTTCACCAGCATGCTGCCTACAGTAACCAACAATGTGTCACAGCATTTACCTGAAAATTGCTAGACGTGTAGATTTTAAACATTCTTACCACAAAAATAAGCATGTGATATAATGTACATGCTAATTAAATTGATTCAGCCATTTCACAATGTATGTATATATCAAGAGATCATGTTGCTCACCATAAATATGCACAAATTTTATCACCTAAATTTAATTAATCATTCTTTTATTTTAAAGAGGATAAAACCAAGGAAAATAAAACTAATCAAAATAAACCAGTATAAGTTTTACAGGACTTCAAAACCTTACAAAACCAACAGTAGTTACCATAATGCCTTTTGCTGTCTTCAAAATAGCTGCAGATATCCTTGGACATAGTAAAAATCAAACAGAACAGAATAGAATAGAAACAATAAAAATGAAACAATGGATGCACTAAAGGACTTCAAAACAAGCCAACAGTAATTTCAAAATGGATATCATAATATGTCTTGCTATCTTTTAAATAACTGCTCCTGCCATCAGATTTAACATAATCAAACAAAACAAAAGAGAGTAAAACCCAACCCAACAAAACAATGAAAATGATATGGTTTCCAGGCAGGGAATCGCTTCCTGGTGAGGCCTTGTTCTCTCCCTCTGCAGTCTTCCAATGGTGCTGGCTCACAGAGAGAGGCTTGGGTCTGGCTGTCTCCGTTGGCAGCAGCCCGTACATGGTGCTGGTTTCCAGCTGGGGATCACCTCCTGGTGAGGCGTGGTTTTCTCCCTCTGTAGTTAGCACAAAATTTAATTAACTGAAAGAGCTCATTGTCCGATACAAGTTTGTAGTGAACTCGCCATTACTTTTTGCTTGCAGGAGTTCTAACCATTCCCACTATCACTGGGAGAATGTGCTGATTTCGCCTATAATGACTGTGTTTTAAATTCACCAAAAAGAAAAGGTTCTTATAGAAAATCGAAATGTAACCTAAACAGATAAACTTGAACATGTGCCCTGTTCATCTTACCAGCTGCCTTTCAGGAAGTCCTCCTAGGGACAAGGGACACAGAGCCTGCCCAACCCCCCACATGGTTGTAAACAACCATGTTCACATCCGCCAGAACCGCACAGGATGTGGGGACCATAGGCTTGGCTCACAGGGTGAACCGGTGTATGGATAAACAGAAATTCCACCTCTCAAACAAGATGAGAATGCGCAGGTCGGCAAGCTAAGCAAGACTCTCTCCTGGGATTTCAGATGGACAGTGTCCAACCCAGCAAGCGACTTCTTCCCCAATGGAAGTCACGTGTCCCAGACAAGCAAGACAAGAGCTCTCTTCGCATGGGACCCTGCCAAATCCGGCGGTGGCCAGTTTCTCCAAGGCCCACATCTTGTTCAGCATCCTCATGGGTCTCATTTGGATACAAGGACTGAGCAATGCTTCATTCTACAAAATGAAAAGTTTCGAGGATCCACGTTTGAGGAATGGTGTGGAAAAGACGAGAAGCAATCAGAGGAAAGCTACCAAGTGAAGGAACTCACATAGCACAGGCCTGGCACACCGGGGAGGGAGTCAGTATTTTGCAGGGTGATCACAAGCTTTAGGCATGAATGTGGACACTGATGGAGGCTCAGACTACTCTCCTGGTGGGGTCAGACTTGATCAAACTCATTAAAGTAAAGGTGCGAGGGGATGTAGCTCAGTGACGTAAGTTCCTGCCTGGCAAGCACAAAGTCACGAGTTCAATCCCCGGTACAAAAAAAAAAGGCCAGGGGTTTAGCTCAGTGGCATAAGTGCCTGCTTGGTAAATGCGAGGTCTTGAGTTCAATCCCTGGTACGAAAAAAAAAAAAGGAACTGTGCCCTCAGGTCTTCTGAGAAATGGGTGACAGCATAATCCACAAAGATTTAATGCGGGAAGCTTTGTTTCGAAGGCCCTTCTGGAGGCATTTCACTACTGCCTTCACTATCCCGGAACCATCCCCAAGGCGGTGAACCTCTTCTGCATCGTCTCCTCACACCCTCACGCAGGACAGCGAGTACCGTGAGTCTGAGATGCACACAAATTGATTCAAACTAGCCAGTCGGGGTGGCGCACACTTGCAGTCCCAGTACTGGCAGGCTGAGGCAGGAGGATGACTTGAGTTGAAAGCCAGCCTGGGCTAAATAGTGTGTTCAAGGACAACCTGAGGGGCGGAGCAAGAGCCTCTGTCAGAACAGCAGCAACCAAAATGCAGATGTAATAAAGTCACCTTGTGTCCACCTTCTTTCCAACCCGCTTGTGAGTCTGGCCTTGGAGTCTACAGAACTTCCTGTTTTAAGACCGAATCTGCCCAGTCCTGCTCATTGCTGTCTTCAAACTCTAAAACTTCCCAATGCAACAAGTCTTTCCAGCCCCCTTAATCACTCTAGCGAAGCAACAGAATTCTCTCCTAGAAGTCACCTGCTTCTCTCCTAGAAGTCATTCTGCTTCCCAGAAATACCTTGCCAAAGCTTACTAACCTTTGTTAAAAACTGACATACAGGGCCAGGGATTTCACTCAGCTGCACAAGTGCCTGCCTGGAAAGTGCAAGGTTGTGAGTTTGGAAAGCAAAACAAACAAACAAACAAACAAAAAACTAACAAAAAAATACATAGCATTGCTCTTTATGCATATGCCAATAGTAAATATGTGAAATAGAAATTAGGAAAGTAATCCCAGATACAACAACGAAATAAAATACCTTGGAATAAACTTAACCAAAAGATGAACAGTCTCTACAATGAAGACTATAAAATACTGATGAAAGACATTGAAGAAGACACCAAAAGATGAAAAGATATCTCAACTTTGGGACTGTAACAATATAGTTAATGTCCACACTGCCCAAAGTCATTTACATACTCAGTGTAATCCCTATCAAAATACTAATGCAATTCTTTGTAGAATTAGAAAACATAATATTAAAATTTGTGGGGAACCACAAAAGAAATCTCAAGTAGCCAAAGCAATTTTGAGTAAAAGAAACAATGCAAGAAACATTATACTACTTAACTTCAAAATATACCATAAAGCTGTAGTGAGAAAAACAGGATATGCTGGCATAAAACATAAGCCAGTGAGCCGACAGAACAAAAGAGAGATCCTAGAAATAAATTCTAGAAGTAACCCTGTCCATGTACAATGAAACAATTTTCCACAAAAGTGCCAAGGACACACACTAGAAACATGACAATCTTTTCACTAAAAGGTGCTGGAAAATTGTCCATACACACACAGAAGATTGAAACTCGAGTCTCTCAGCATTCACAGAAGTCAACACGCAGTAGATTACTTATTACACTTAAATGTAAGACTTGAAATATGAAACTACCAGAAGAAAACAGGAAAAAATCCTTCAAGACATTGATGTTCCCAAGGATTCTTTTAGACCAAGACTCCAAAAGCACAGGAAACAAGAGCAAAAACAGACAAATGAAGCACATCAAAGTAAAAAGCTTCTGCACAGAAGACAAAATAATAATTTGAACAGACAACCACAGAGTGGAAGAATGTATTTGCAAACTATATATCTGAATAGGTTCATGTCCATGTACATGATAGGGTTATTTTTCTAATTCTGTGAAGAATGCCATTGTTATATTAATTGGAATTGCATTAAATTTATCAGTTTTGGTAATATGGCTGTTTTGACCATTTGGTTCTGCCAGTCCAGGAACAGGGGATATCTGTCCATTTTTTATGCCCTTTTCTATCTTTGATCAGAGTGCTATAGTTTTTTTTAATTTTATTTAAAGAAGAAAGAAAGCAAAACAGAAAAAAGGGTAGAAATAATACAGAATTTCAAAAAAATAAACACTAAGAAATTACTAGCTGATAAACTACATATTGTCCTCTTAAAAATAGTTGTTCAAGTTACAAAATTAAAGCATACAAAATGGACATTCAAACAGTGAGACTGCAAACAGTTCTGTTCAACAATCCAACATAAACTTAGTAATATGGTTATCAATCCTACACACTTAGACATACATGCAGTTATATCCTTTAGAGCACTTTCTTTCCCTCTGTTTTTTACAATAGCAATTACACATTTTGGGTTTTATTACTCCTAAATTTCTTATTAGTTTTTACACTAGAGACACAATGTGATATTTATAAATATGATTATTTATTTCACTTATGAGGATAGTCTCAAGTTGTCTCCATTTACCTATGAAGGCCTCAAGATCACCCTTCTTTATAGCTGAGTAATATTCCATTGTATAAAAAATACCACATCTTTTTCATCCACTCTGCAGTTGATAGGCATTTTGGTTGTTTCCAAGATTTATCTATACAAATTGTGTTGCTATGAACATGGTTGCACATATATCAGTGTGATATGACCTTTTCAGTTTTTCTGGGAAAATACCCAGGAGGGGAATAGCTGGGTTGAATGGAGCTTGCAGTCCTAGTCTTCTGAGAATTCTCCATATTGATTTCCATA
>PVJX010024619.1:0-27865 GCA_004027295.1 Dolichotis patagonum
TCATCACACTGGGATGGAGGTGTCATTTTGCTACTAGGGAAAATGAGGATGAGTGAGGCCACGTTATAACTAATGAATTTTAGCACTAAGACATAAATCTTGGCTGTAAAGCCAGAGCCTTGCGCATTTTGAGCTAGAAGAGGATGGAAAAAGAAGAGATAGCATCACTCTAGGAAGACAGCACAGTTTGTACAAAGACATGTGACTAATCAGATTCATTTTACTTTCAGCCAAGGAGGAAAACAAAAACGAGAGACCCTAGAGAGCTAAGCTGGACAAATCCAGAAGTGATAGGAAAACCAGCAGTGCCTGTAAGTCTAGAGGAAGCCTGTGACTATGTCTTAGAGGATTTTAAATAAATGCAGGACTCAGGAAGCCCAAGAGTAAGATTTCCTGCAAAACTTACACATCCTCAAATTCCACCCAAACAAGAAATTTCACAGGCCCAACTCATCACTTTTCCACTTCTTATTCTTTGCATAAACTGCAATGTCTGGAGGAGGGAAGGATCCTCACCTCCTTCTTGCCTATGATACATACTGAAAGTAAATTAATCCTTTACAATTTGTCCAAAAAGAAGGAAAAAAATGTGGGAAATTCTCCCTTGCTCTTTGTTATAATTCTGCAGAAGACAATGATTTAAATTCTCCAGGAGAATGTATTTATAAAGACATATATAGTATGTGTGTACATCTGTCACGTTCAGTATTTGTGGGATGTTACCACAGGCTGGAAACCCGTGAAGTATCTTAGCTCTGTTTCGAGTTCAAGGTAGACTGTTGCTGGAGTCCATTTTTCTTGGGGAGGTCAGTGTTTTTCTCCACTGGGGCCTTCAGCTGATTAGAGGAGGCCAATGGGGAAGTATCTGCTCTAGGCACAGTCTGCCAATTCAAATGTAAATCTCATCCAAAACATCCTCGCAGAAACATTTACAGTAATGCTTGACCACATTCAGTGACACAGCCAAGCTGACACATAAAATCAGTCACGACAAGTACAGCAGCAATTACTTCTGCTTCATCAACTTTAAGGGCCCCATCATACTTGTTCCTTTATGGTGCTTAGTAAAGTGGGTGGGGCTTACAAAATCCAATTAAAATTCCTGAAATTTCTTGCAGAAGAGACATACTGTGTCCTTTTTCTAATTGGCTAATTCAGTACATCAGAGAATTCTATAACCCTAGGGTACAATTAGGACAAGGTCTGGAGCCTGTATGATTCGTTTCTTATTTAGCCATAGCCAGTGATCCTTCTAAAGAGTAAAGGATGAGCTGCAGGAGAAAAAGCTGAACCAAATTCATGACTCCTGAAGCCAGAGACTCAAGATAGAGAAAAAAATTAACTGCTTGAATACTTTTAAATAGTTCCCTCATATGTTTTCTACGTATCCTATGTATGCAGACAAAAATCGTTTGCAATTTTCCAAAATTTCCCTAAATAACCATGTGCATGCATACATATATGTCTCATCTGGGAATATTTATACATTTAAATAAATGAAAAAATGCTTAAATATATGCATTAAAATATTCCCTTAAATGTAAAAGCCAGTCTCACATACATGATGCTAAAAATTCAAGCAACATTCTCATTGAGGTTAGAAGCAAAACAAGGATGTTTACTATTTACCAGCACTGTTGTTTTTCTTTTTAAAGTGGCAGGTATCAGGAAAACATGAAAAAAAAGTTGAGGTAAAATATTTAATTTTTATTTTTTAATTGACAAGTGAAAATTTATATGTTTATGTTGGACAATGTCATGTTTTAATCGATGCATGTATTATGGAAAGACTAACTCAAGCTATGTGGCATGTGTTACCATTCATGGTTAATATATTTGAGGAAAGAACACTTAAAATCTACTCTGCTGCCAATTTTTAAGTCTATAACATTTTGTTGTTATTAACTATAATTACCATGATGTATAATAGATCTCTCAAATTTTTTCCTTCCACCTAAATAAAATTTGTGTTTTTGGACCAACAAAAAGATAAAAAATATTTTTTACATAGTAATACTATAGAACTGAGAAGAACACAAACAAACCAAGTAGGAAATTCTTACAAACAATAAGAAAGTTTTATAAGATCATTGAGTTCAAAGTAAATATGTAAAAGTCATTAGCTCTACTATATAGAAATACTACCAAGTATAAGAAACAAAAAAGGGAAAGAATCTATTTCTAAAACCAACCATAAAAAAAATTACTAGGAATAATCTTAAATTATGAGTTAGATCCACAAGAAAAAATTTTAAGTATTTCAAAGTCTTAAATATAAGACCAAGTGTAATCTGTTCTTAGATAAAATCAAATATCATAAAAATATCAACTCTTCATAAATTAATTATATTTTATCTTACTATAAGATAACAATATAAAAATATTTACTAAGGTTAAAGCTTATATTTTAAAAATTAGCACAGTTAAAATTAACTTAGAAAAGAAAAATAAAGAGATTAAATGGCAAAGTAGTTTAGTACAAAAATAATTTAGATAATGTGATACACAAAAAAGAAAATATAGACAACAAAGACATAAAAACATACATATTTGAATTGTTAACATGATACAGGAGCTATTATATACAAGTGAGAAAAAGATTTTTTAATAAGTAGGGCTTTGATAACTTGACAACATTCTGTATAAAAGAAGTACACTTTTTATTGCTCCAAAACTTTCAGATAAAGCAAGCATAGAAATAAAAAACAAAAAATTATTAAAAACACTGGAAGAAAAACACATGGTTGAATTCTTTAATATTGAAAAGCAAAATGTTTCACTAAGCCAAAAACATTTGGCAATTTTGTATTTGAAAAGTCACAGAAATTAAGCCAAACCTTCAAAACATATTTATGAGCTAATTTCTGAAGAATTGAAAGTCAAAGACTAAAAGCAAACAATTACATAAAAAGTTAGTCAATAGTCTTGATCAGAAATGCTTCAGAAAGCTGCAATTTAAAACTGAGGTCAGATATGTTTTGCTTATCAGATTAACAAAGATCAAAGTCTGATGAATATCTATGTGGAGGGAATAGGAAACAAGCCTCACTGATTGCTGCTGCCCGAGGAATATATTCGCATGCATTTGTGCACATTCATTTGAAAATATCTAATAAAATACAAAAAGCATTTGGTTTTGACTCAGCACTTTTATTTTTTGGAATTTATCCTACAGGCAATCTTTTATACGTGCATCAATACGTATGTCACCAGATATTTATTAAAGCACTACTTGAGAAAGCAAATTGTCTTAAAACAGTATAAATGTACATTAGTCAATATTTATTATGTAAGTTCACCCATGCCATAAAGTACCAGCATATTTGAAAGGCACTTTCATGCACATTAAAATGAATAATTTCTGAAATACAAGAAAGATGGAGAAAGGTGAGGTATGCTACTGTGTGTCTATATTACAGGGGCTATGGCATACATAATTACCCAGTGAAGGCACAGTCTATCTACAGAAAGGTGTTCAATAAACTGGGCACAGTAATAGTAGGACAAGATGTAAAGAAAACCTTATTTTCACTATGGTACATTAGTTGTAGTTTTTAATACCGTGCACCATGAAGATGAGGTGTATATTACCTTTTCTAATTAAATAAATAAGTCAAGAAGTCATAAGTAGTTGATTCACAAAATCAACCTGTACAACAAATTTTACAGCTATAAAAGTTGGTATTACAAATTCTGTTAATATTGTTGTATAGCAAAAAAAATTGCTTAATGTAAAAATTCTTACCAAGTGTGTAGATGAAATAAAAACTTGAAAAAAATGGTTAAGCAATTTTTTAAAAATTATTGAACACAACTACATGTCAAACAATGGGAATGAAAAAACAAAGAAGAAATCTACTTTCAATTCACTTTAAATTTAGTAGAACAAATGAAACCAAGACAACAAAGACAAAGAAAATTAATGGGCAGCACTGATTAACATGACTTGGAAGTCGCTTCAGTAACGCTAAAAGACAGTGGTGGAGAAATCTTCCAGAGGCTAAAACCGTAACTAAAACTTCGACCTCTATGACTTTGAAGACATCAATGCTACCTTATAAGGAGGTAGCTCTCCCAGTAGTTTTCAGTCCCCCACACTGCCCAGGCAGGTTCCCTTAGAAGGAAACACCCTATTCAAAGAGACAGCAACTCAGCCACAGGGATCCTGAAAGCCTGACCTGCCGGTTTACGGCAGGGGAAAGGAGTTAAATATACAGTGTACAAAGCGCTGCACTGAACAGTTGTAACTGTTACAAATGATGTGTCTTCGCAACCCCCAAAGGTTAAAGAAGATAACCACTGACCAAAGCCATTCTGAAATGCAATGCCCATTGGGAGAAAGTTCCACACTATTTTAGCTCATTTGTATGCATAATCAGCCCTAAGATTTGTAACTTAATAGATCAAAAAGAACCTCTAAAATGTTTCCAAATGTACTTTTTTGCTACAGTCTACATTGATTTACACACTCCATTTACTGCATATATTTTGCTGAGTCTTAAAATTTGATCAAACCTTCAACTTTAAATTTGCATTATAAAGATGTACAATCAAAAGTATAAGACATGAAGATCTTTTTTCAAAAACTCAAAAATGTCCAAATATGATAACATGCAATGTGCAAATCAGAGATCAGTAAACTTATGACCTCTGAGCCAAATCTAGCCCATGGACTGATTTCATAATCAGATATTTTGGATATGTATGACCACTGTCATTTGCTTACATGTTGTCTATGTGATTATTAACAGCTATATGTCATGGTTTCACTACAAACCACATGATCTGCAGCATAAACTGATGAACCCTCATTGACAGTCATAGAAGCAGAGTCCAAATATCCAGAGAAACTTTCTTAACTATGTGACTGTGTCCGTAATTAAGGTTCTAATTCAGAATAAAGCATATGCTTTGAAACTGGATGGGCTTGGATTACAACCTTGAGTCTACTGCATCTCAGAGTCAAGTTTCTTATTCTCCTGGTAGCAATTCACTCTCTGTCATATGAGGATAACAATATGCACATTGCAAAGTAATTACGAGATTTGAGAGAGATGCTGTTTATAATCATCAAGGGGCAATGTAAAGGAGCCACTAGATGAGAGTCCTATGATCTCAAAGGGCAAATCTCCCCTTGTGTTTGATTATTTAGCTGTGTTACGACAGCCATTTTTTTCTAGCATTTCTAGCATTTTGGGGTTGAAAGATTCTGGCAGGCTCAGCCAAGTGATTCTGCTGTTCCATCTGTTGCTGACTGGCTGTGCTGGTTTGGATTCTCCCGTGACTGGACAGGGTGGCCAGAAGGCCAGCTCAGCTACACCCCTCAACTGGAGGACACATATGCGGTCCCTCAAGCGTGGCAGCCCTGGTCAGGGAGCCTCATTACAGGGCAGTTCAGGGCTCCACAGACAGTGTCCCAGGGGACCGAGACTGCAACAACGGGACTCCTATGACCCAGCCTGTGGGTCACCTTGTGTCCCTTACATCACACTCTGTTGGTCAAGCACATCTCTGAGGCCAGAGTCTGCCTCGCAGTGGCAGGAATTGCAGACAGTCTGTAGCCATCACTGATCTGTCATTGTCTAGTTCATATGCATGAAACAGTTCCACTAAAATCTGCCACCAGACTAAAGGAAGTAAATTCAACTTGACTTTGGCAATTTAAGATTGCATGAAAATTAACTGCATTAATTTCTCCACTCTTCTTTCAATTGTTTTGGCCGCATTTTACATGCCTGTCCATTTTAACCATTTAAGCAGCTAGATTTCTCAGTAATTGTATCTTCATTTTGTAGAATTACTTAATATTTCCATTAGATGCTAGGTCACCGTTCTTAGTATACTTATAAAATGAGCAAAAGGAAGTCACTTTCTTCTTTCTTGAAATAAACACAGTGTTTCTAAAATTATGAGTATAATAGCCATATTTGAGAAATATGTTGAGCATTATGGATAGAAAAAGATAGTCTTTCTTAGTCATCTATTATCTTTTGTCTTTCCTTCCATGCAAATTCATTTTATATTTGCAGTTTTAAATCTATCTTTACTTTAGGCATATTTGTGGAAAGAGTGACAGTGAGAAATTTAATATTTTATTTGCCAGATCCAAAAGAGTGGTTCAACCAAGACACACAGTGAAACTAAATTGAAAAAGTGAAGCGTAATCCGTTTTCAAGTGCTGAGCAGATGCTGGATCCATAATAGACACAAGGGTCCCAGGGTATAGCTGAGAGAGAAGCTCCGTGGAACAGTGGATGGCTTGAGGTTTGGTGGCTTCCTAAAAGAAGTGAAAACTTTAGAACAGTAATGGGAAGAAGCTTTGAAGTGTCTAGCTGAGAAAAACAAAATTATCAAAGTGGAAAAGTAACTGAAACCTATTTTGGAAATGCTTTTTTATGCAAGTATATAAGAAACAGCTTCTATAACACGTATGTCCTTTGTTTTGCAATTTTCATTTGTTTGTTGTGACACTGGGGATTGAACTCAAGGAATATTGGATGATGTCTCCAGCCCCTTTTATTTTATTTTGAGCAAAGTCTTGCTAAATTAATTGTCCAGGCTGAACGCAAATTTTCAATTCTCCTATTTCTGAGATTCTTCTGAGTAACTGGGATTTGCATGTGTGTCCAAACACGGCCTGGCTCATTTTTCTTTTTATATGTCACTCTCTGATATACAAAAGAGCAAGCTTATGAATAGTGCTTATTGCATTAATGTCCCTTTAACGGTCACAGCTAGGTAGCAGGGGGAGGATAACCAATAGAGCCCTCTTGGAGCCCTGGCCTGGAATCAAACTCATTTCCTTTAATCACTTAGATCTTATTTGATGGGCAAAACAGCTCATGTAGGACTATGTTTAGATTAACAGCACTAACTTCGTTTCAAAGCAATGCCAAAATTAAAAGGGTGCTGGAGATGTAGCTCAGTGTGACGGCCCTGAGTGCAAGCCCCAATACCAGAAAAAACACTTCCTAACAGAGCATTCCATAATCAAATTGGCAATTAATACTTCTAAGTTTAAACAAAGCAAATTTCTTTCTCTATTTTGTCTTCAGGAGTGTTTTCTTAAGTGGGTCAAAGAAAACACGCACACGGTGAGATTTACGATGGCATTCACAATTATTTAACATTGCCATTTAACTTTTATACCACAAGATTAACAATTACGATTTAATGCACGATAAAAATTGAAACCAAATCAAATCATATATGTATACATATATGTGTATAGACATGCATGATTTAGTCAGAAAATTTTAGTTCTAAGGCAGCTCATTTCAGTGGAAAAATCTAAACTTGATATAACATCCCCTCAGGCTGGAAATCATTCAGGAGAGATTAAATGTACAGGCGTAAAATCCTGGCTTCTATGAAAGGAATTTTCATGCAATAATCCCATTTGTTACATATTGCAGGTCACATAATGCTTGTACACAATTGCCTCATTTGACCTCACAAGTCTCTGTGTTAAGTATTACTCTTCCTCTTCTGTAGTTAGTGAAACTGAAGGCCTAAAAAGAATGCAGTTTTGTTTTTCTTTTCTCCAAATACTGACCCATCCAGAGCTGAGTGCATGCTCTGAACTCACTCCCCACCCCTCCCTTTGCACAACCCCCACCCTTCTCTTGTTTGGTTCTGATTCTCTTCCTTCATACACCACCTCTGTGTGTTTAAATGCTGCTTCTTTGTCTTGATTGTTTTTAACTGAAAGACTTCAGCCTGCATTTAGGGTACATTTCACAATATCCCTCATCGCATGGTATCTGTAATGCGCTATGACATCTGATTATCTCTCCTTTTCCTTCTCTAATATTTCAGTCCCAAGTGGCACATAAATCGCATGTGTGCAGGGGCTGTGCCACCCCCGTCGGTTCCCCAAGGGCCAGCACTCTTCTGTGTACAGGATAGGACACTGTTTATGATTCAGGTAAACAGTCTGAAAATCACTGTGCTTGAGCCCAGTGCCTGGGTTTCATTCCTCTGCTTGAAAATCCCCTGAGGTTTTCCTTTCAACTACAGGTTATCCTTAAGTCTCAGTTCATGTCACTTCCTTTGTGAGGCTGTCCTGAATAATCAGGGCACCCTTAGTCACTGTCACCCACCATTTGTCATACTCTATAACGTTATTTACATGTCTGTCTTCCCCAAACAATCTGGAAAATACAGTATATGCAACAATCAATAGCAACTACAGCTTCAAGTGCTTCTGTATTCTTCTCTAAGTGCTAATGGAAAGAATTCTTAAAGCTCCAAATAGACAGTTAACTCTTTCCTGGGCAATAGATATTGGTAGATATTTGTGGTATGAAAGCCAACTTTGGAAAGAGATTAGTTGTGAGACAGTGAAATCATCTCCAGTGAAATCTAGTCATCACTGAAGAGGAAGGAGCTAATTACACAGTCTTTTTCAAAAGTACCCAAACATCTTCAGAAAAAGTTGGTATGTTTCTTTGCTTTACTGTCATAAACAAATCGTTATATTCATAACACACTTGGCATAATCTTATTGGAAGAAAACTGAGAGTAAACAAAGAAAGCTGTTATATCCATCATTTTTTTACAAAGAAAATATAAGATGAAAATAGTCTTACAACTCTAAAATGAGCTGTATGCTCCTGATGATTTTATCTAACTTTTAAAATACATGGAATTTGGCTTCCCATAGCGCTTCTATATTCAACATAATGAGAAGTAATGAGCTGAATATAGACTAGTTTATGAAAGTGAATGTGATAACCATGATTCATCTCAAACATTAAAATCTATTTTAATTACATATTAGTAAATTTAGACCATTTTAATGATAGCTTAGTGGATCTAATGGTGTTAAAAAGAATTTAGAGATATGCTCTGTGATGGTAGTATATACACAAGACCAAATTTATACAGGAATAAACATAGCAGCAGGAGTTCAAACTACACCATCAGGACCATGTGGGAAACTAGCAAAGTATACAGATGCTCTGGTCTCGGTTCCAGAGACACTAAATCAACATCTGCACTTCTAATAATAATGATAGTGTTCACACCAAAAATTGGGAGGCAGTGTAGTGGAGGAGCAAACTCACTGGTGGGCAGAAGTAAGAGTCTACTGTCTTGCAAAAGCTGATGGCATCCATGTCTTCCCAACTCCATTCACAGTGACAACGTGCTAGGGACACGTTCAGTCACGGTGGCGACTTAGCAAGCAGTAATGGCTAAACATTTACCAACACTCCATGCCTAAGATACCAAAGGCTCATTCTCTCATGATGAAAGAAAGTTTTGGATAAACGTTATTTCTGCTGAAGTTCTGCGGAAGCACTCTGCTGTGGGTTGAGAAGGAGTATGGTAGGTAGTTTCTGTTATTGGACTTTGCACTGTCCCTTCCTGCAGTGAAAATTAAAAAGTCTTAAAGAAATGAGTTCACAGTCATTTAACAATCAACGACGAAACTACTGAGAATTTATGGCCACCATTCTTTTGTTGTAGAAACATGTAAGTAGTCCAGAAGTCTACTTTTTGAAATACGTAATTTTTGAAATTTTTGAAATAATTATGTCTGACATCCTTGTTTTTACAACTCTGAACCTGACTAAATCTCCAACTCATACTAAAATGTGGGGTTGGGTGGAGACCACTCCATAGCACCTCTCTCCCCCCAGACAAGTGGTATGCATTTATGCTCACCTTTTCATCAAAAGACAAACTAGAAGTAGACAGAGGGAACTGAATTTAATGATTTATCAAATAATAAAGGACTCTCAGAGATGTGAATTTTAAAATGACTGGGGAGTGGTAAGGGTCCCATGACTCTGAGACATAGTCACACTCCAGAAGGTGGCAATATGTCAGTGTAATATTTCAGGGTGAGAAAACTACTGTTTTGAAGGAGGGAAAAAATCTCAACTTTACTCACAGATGCAAACTAGGACTAAAACCTTCCCTTTAGAAATGTAGCAGGGTGGACTCAATCTTGGTTCACAAGAGAAATACAAAGGATTCATTCTTTCAAGTAGTGAGAAAATATGAAAAATATTCTCATGGATGATTCTGCAATTCCAATACAATGCAACATCACTTATATAACCCATCTATGCCAGATCTCCTACTACACTAACGATTTTATGAACGTTTATGTTCTTTAATAAAGGTATTTCCTTTATTAACTAAATGGGATTACTGCACATTTCATAAAGGATAAAAACTTTATAAATCAGGAGAATGTATTTTAGCTGGATAATATATCCCAGATTGAGATCTGGAGAATATGGTCATGTTTGTAGAATTCATCGCTACGTTCTTTTTGCAGCTGGACCAGATGCGCAATGTAAGGGCATGGACATGCACGCTCCCAGAGTCTTAGGTAAAGGCTAATTTTTTAGCTCCTCTTCTCCCCTGAATCAAACCTACTACTCATCTAAGGCTTAAAGTTGATCACATTATAACAAAGCCAAGCAGCCCCAAATGTCATAAAGAAGGCTAATCAGTGTTTCTGGCACCACTGTTTTCTGAGGAACTAAATTGAGAAAAGAGAAAAAAAAAAATAGTGAATAATAAAAGCACTGTGGAAAAAATATTTTCCTAAATATTTAACTTACTGCCATTATCTACAGATATCTACCCTCCCTTAATAAGAGTCATTTACTACAGGAATGGGTCTCTTAGAGAAGATCTGAGGACTGAGGGGTATATTCAGGGGTGGGCTTATTATGAAGCACAGAGAAGACCACTTTGGGTGGTCCCAGCTTGAACTGTGTAATTATGTGGTATCTAAATGACACCAGATGAAAAAGAGTATCCTATGGCAGAAATTGCCCCCATAACATCTAATTTTGCATGAAAAATTTTGTAGAATATTTTCCTGCTTTCCTTCACCAATGGACAATTTGTGGCAATATCAGGCCCTACTATCCATAGGATCAACCTTGACTATCCCCATGGAACATATTTAATTCTCATATGTTAAAAGAAATATTATTGTTGAACTTTGACATTTAAAAGATTTGGGGATAGAAAAATATCAAGAATAAAAAAATTATCTATACCAACATTTTCTAAAGTATGTAGTATTTTTAGAAAAGTTTTACACCCTCCCATTTGAAATAATATCGCACTCTAGTCTAATAAAAGCCCAGAGATAGTCCTCAGTGGAAATAAACATTCTTGGATTTGCCTTTCATCCAACATTTCTAAACTTTTTATTGGCAGGACCTTGTTTACATTATACTTCTGTCTTAACTCTGATTTCTCTAATGAAATACCATAGAAGGTCAAGTGATAAATATTTATTTCTCATTATTTTTGAGATTGGAAGTTCAGTATCAGGGTGCCAGCATGATGGGGTGCTGGTGAGGGCCCTCTTCCAGGCTGCAGGCTTATGGTATCCATACAAGGCAGTAAGAAGGTGACAGAGCTCCTTCTGATAAAGGAATGAATCCCATCCATGAAAGTTCCTCACTCATGATCCAAATACCTCTCACACATCATCACTCTACTGAATTGGGGAAAGGACACAAAACATTTGTCCATAATAATTCTTGTTTATATCATAATAAACTCATGTTCTGTAGCCCACTTTATGGAAAGTCAGTCAAATATGTCATTGTTTCAGAAAAAAACAAAATATCTCTGAAAGAACGTTTTTCCTTCTATACCTTTATATCCTTCAGGAATGCCTCACCAGACCAACTCGGTTCGAAAGAAGTTGGCTGTGTTGGTTAAGGAATCTGCAAGCATCAAATTAGACCTTTATAGTCACCAGAGCAAAATGTTCCTGCTCAAAAGAGAAGGAATCGATGCTTCCACTTCTAACTCTAAACACTAGTGCTTCCAGCATTGGCAAATGGCTCAGGTTCCAAATGCCACATGACAAATCATACTTAGAGGCATTGACTTTCTTTCTTGGGGAAGTTTTACTACCTACTACATGTGCTCCATCTTCATTGTGTATTTAGTTATTGGATAATACTCCATAACTCTTGTCTTACCAAATTCTTGAGAAAATAAATAAGTTCTCCGTAACTCAACACTTCACCCAATACCCTTTGTAGCAATATGCAAAGCATGTGGGTTCTGTAACTCTCAGCGATAAAAGAAAAGCTGCTAATGCACATGTGACTGGATATTTTGAAAGAGCAGATGGGCCATAAACTCAGCACTGCAGGAAGTAGAATGCAGCAGGCCATAAGGGTTTTATCACTGGGATTTCTGTAGTCAGTGTTACTATTAGCAGGAAGATCTCTTTCCCTATCATTGAGCCCAAGGTTCTACTCTGAGTCTATGCATTTGCATTTCTTCTGTTGTTACTTGAATATCCACTCATCAAATGGCAAGAAAAAAGGGGGAGGGAGCTGAGGTACAGCTGGGGATGGAGCTTGGGAAAGGCACAGATATTACTCCACTAAGAACCCCGCACTGAAGGGAGTTTGCATCAGCGGGGATGAAGCAAAAGGGGTCTGGCATTTGGGCAAAGGAGATTCTGAACATGGCTGGATAGAGGAGGAGCCACATTGGAGCTGCTTAGAGAAAATGAACTTAAATCACAGGTAATAAGAGGAAAGGAAGGGATATACATCCTGATGCCAAAATAAATCTGAAATAAGAGAGGTGTGTATCAAACAAAACAGACATGGACCTTACAAAATGGTGATCCAGCCCAGAGGACTGCCAGTGGCACTTCCACCCGCATACTGGGCAACATGAAACTGATGGACTGTGAAAGTGTGGGTAACTGAAACCAAAGAGGATACATTTGAGATGCCAAGCCCACTCCCTCCTTTTATTTTTCTTTTGTCTTTTTGAGACAGGGTCTCACAATGCAGTTCAGGTTGGACTTGAGCTCACTTTGTAGCCCAGGCTGGTTTGTAACTCACAACAATTTCCCTACTTCAGCCTCCCAAGAGCTGAGATTACTGGGGTGCACCTCCATGTCCTGCTATCCTCTTGTGTCTTTCTTTATATAAAGGATGCAGCAGCCTGGTAGCAGATTTCACTGGAACTGCTGCTTCCCCAACAGGCCACCAGCTGTGTGTGTGTGTGTGTGTGTGTGTGTGTAACATAGCTAACTGGAACCCCTAGTAATAACACATATAAGGAACACAGCAGAGGTGACTCATGACTCTTCCTGCCCTGGGACCAGTAAGAGGGATGCAGATGTACAGGAGTTAAACAGCCATGGCATTTCCCCTGTGGGACAGGAGATTGAATCGGACCAATCAGCCTTGCGCTGCCTCTGAAGAAGTGGCAGAAGTAGTGAGTCAGTAAGGTTAGGGACTGCAGGCAGTGCAACAGCGGTGGCAGCAGCAAGGATGAGTGAACCAGCATAATCCCTCCCACCCTGTGACAGGTGCTTTGAAAGAATTTAAGTAACCTTGGGCCATGACATGACAATAAGTGGGAGGTTGACACTCCCCTGCCACAGAGAAGTTCAAAGTGGGAATGGCTGTCTCTGCAGTGAGGGCAGGAGCAGAGAGACAGACTGCAGCACCCCACTGCCTCACCCCACCCTGCAAAAAGCAGTACTTGAGGGCAGAGACGTGCTAGTGCAAGTGAAACCCAGAAGGCTGGTCTGACCAGGATGAGCTAACTGCACACAATGAGAGCAGTCTCAGGCTGTCGAGGTCTTTGCCTTTATTTTTTCTATCATCTGCTTGTTTTCTTTCTCTTTTTCCTCAAATTTCTTTTTGATTTTGTGATATTTTCATGTGAGTAAACACTGTCTGTAGTCTTTCTGGTCTGCTTTGATAATCTTTTGCTTTCTCCTTTATTCTCTCTCTCTTGCCACCTTCTCCAGTGTCCCAAAGCCTGAGTGATCATCCTTTGTCTTCTAGCCTTGCTTCTACTATATTTCTCCTCATTTGTCTCTCTGTTTTGTCCCTTTGTCTCTTAAATTTCCCCACCATGGTGTAAAGTCACTCTACTAAGGGGAAACTCTTTGCATTCAAGTTCCTGAATAAGTTTGGATTTTGTTATGTACCTAGAGATCTTACCCCTGTGGCTGAAAGTACCAAGTTAATAGTTACCACAGTTTGTCAGACTTTAGGTCATGCTTGATGCTATTGTTATTGCTAATTGTATTACTTTAGCCCAGATGTTGTACCTCTTCTAATCAGTGGTTCTCCCTTATATGATAACACTGTGGTTGTTTGGGATCATGACCATCACCACAGTCCAGTACCAGAGCACTTGGTGCTGAATCAAATAGATAGCAACATCTTATCTTTTATAAATTGGGAAGGTAGGCTCTCAGAACAGACACAAAGACCAAGAAACACACCTTGAAGACATCTCTGAGGAGTACACATTGCCTAACAAAGCCTCAACACTCACAATAAAACTGTATACCGTAAGAAGCTTGCAAGCATCAATGTAGAAAAAAATTAAATTTAAAAAACAGAAAAGGACAGAAGCAAAATGCAACCCCAGACCTCCAGCCACCCAGGACAAACTCATGGCACACAGAGATAGAAGATATCAAAAGCCTCTCACAGCTCCAAATTCTCTGGAATGGTAGCAACAGAAGTAAACAAACAAAAATGCATGAGGCTATATAAGAAATCAGAGAAGAAATAATACCCCTGCTTTTTAAAAAATGACCATTATGATGGACTTGATGAACAAACCTAAAGTAAAAATAGACTAAAAAAAACACAAAAAAACAAAAAATATAGAGGAGCATAGGAAAATAGCAGAAACTGTAAATATCCAACATAGGAAAAAAAATGGAAAACATGAAACAGATTCAAACAGGTAGTCAGGAAATTCAAAATCCATTGAATGTTTTCAAAACTAACTGAATAAAAGTGAAGACAGACTATCAAACTTAGAAAAACATATTGTGCTTATCAATCATAAGAAAAAGACCTCTTAAAAACAGCAAGGGACTATGGAAAAACAATCCAATAGCTACAAGATGATTCAAAGAACATAAGATGGACCCACACGATGAAAAAGCAGAAGTTATCACAAATGATATTTAAAAAAAAAAAAAACCCTTCATAGGAATAATGGCAAAAGACCTCCCAACCAAGGAAAAAATATTGGGTATACAGATAAGTGAGGCATATAAAACTCCAATTAGCCATGACTAAAATAAATCTTGACCAATGCAAATAATAATTAGGATTCCAGAAATTCAGCACAAGAACAGAATACTAAAAGAGGCTAGAGAAAAAAAATTTGCCTATAAGGGAATGCCCATCAGACTTCTCAACATAAACCCATAAGTGAAGGTGAGGAGTGAACTATTTGAAGTCCTAAAAGAAAACATTATCCAGCCCGGACTGATATACCTTGCAAAACTATCTTTCAAAATCAATGAAGAAATGACAAAGAACAAAATTCATGACCACCAAATCAACCTTCAAATGTTATGAGGGTGATGTGACCATGACATCTCTCACCTCACTGATTGCCAGGGATGATTTGGCTGCTATGGCTGGGTAGGCAGGTATTTCTTTGTTCCTTCAATGCTCCATGTGTGTCTCTCCCAAAGCCGCACACTACCAATAGAGGAAGACTGTTCCTTGACCAAGGGTTTCTAAGTAGCTATGCTCCCCTACTTGAACTCCAAACAAGCTCTCAGAATGTTCTGAAGAATATTCTAGAAAGAGATAAAGAAGACTGCAATCCCAAAAACATCAGTAGAAATAATCCACTAGGCAAGGCAAGCAATTAAACAGAAAAGACAGGGAACCAAACAGGAAAATATAATGACAAGGATAATTTAATCTGTATCAGGTATAGCAATCACTGTAAATGGTCTCAATTCACTAAACAAAAGAAAGACTGTTAAAATGGATCAAGAAACAAAATCCAAGAATATGCTACATATAACTTGAAGAGAAATTCATAGACTGAAAGTCAAATGGAAAAAAATACTTCATGAAAGAACCTGATAATCATCAGGAATAACTATTCTACTATTTGTAGACAAAGTAAACTTCAAGTCAAGACAGATCGAAATGGACAAAGAAAGTTACTATATACTTGTAAGGGAAAATTCCAAGAGGAAGAGACAACAAGCATAAATATATATGCACCAAATACAGGTAAACCAACTATATTAAACAAATATTAATGGACCTGAAAAATCAAATTAAAAATACCACAATTGTAATGGGGGACTTTAATGCCCCACTGTTACAAATAGATAGATCAACTAGACAAAAAAACCAACAAATAAATATCAAAAATGAAAAAATGTGAACAAATGGATGTCTACAAGGTGTATCACTCCACAACATTGGAATGTACATTTTTCTCAGCTGTAAATGGGACATTCTCCAAAACAGACCACATACTAGACCATAAAACATGCTTGAGTAAACACAAAAGAACTGAAAGTACCCTATGCATATTATCTGAGCACAGTGCAATGAAATTGGAAATCAATGGCAAAAGAAACCACAAAAATTCCATGAAACATAAATAACATCCTACTGAACAACCAATGAGTCATAGATGAAGCAAAAGAAACTACATAGTATCTATAATTAAATGATAATGCCAATACAACATATTGGAACTTATGGGGGGACACAATGAAAGCAGTCTTACAAGAGAAATTTATAGTGGTGAATTCTCATATCAGGAAAACAGGATGAAGTCAAATAAACAACCTATTATTGACAGTCACACTTCTAGAAAAAGAAGAACAAGTGAAGCCCAAAGCTTGTATAAGGAAGGAAATTATAAAGCTCAGAGCAGAAATTAATGGCAATGAGACCAAGAAAACAATGCAAAGAATCAGTCAATGCAAGAGTCAATTCTATGAATGATTTAAAAATTTGACAAGCCCTTAGGCAACCCTATTTAAAAGAGAAAAGAAAAAAACCAAATTCATGCAATTAGAATAAAAAAGGGTGAAATCATAACTGGATCCTGAAGAAATCCAGAAGATCAAAACCTACTTGGAGAGCTATTACTGTAATAAAATGGAAAACAAAAAAAGATATGCACAGAGTCCTAGATACAGATAAATTATCAAAGTTACATCAAAAAGTTATAAAAATTCTGAAAAACTAAGTATCAGCCAATGAAATAAAAAATGCAATTAAAAATTTACCAACAAAGAGAAACCCAGGTCCTAATGGATTCACTGCTGAATTCTACAAGAAATTTAAGAAAGATCTAATGCCACTAATGCTGAAACTTTTTTTTTTTTTTTTGCCTTTTTGAGGCAGAATCTCTATGCAGCTCAGGCTGGCCTTGTGCTCACTTTGTAGCCCAGGCTGGCCTCAAACTTAAAATTATCCTCCTGCCTCAACCTCCCAAGTGCTGGCATTACATTCAGGTGGCATGTGCCACCTGAAACTCTAACAAAGGGAAGCAATATTTCCAAGTTTATTCCTGGAAGCAACTAATTCTTTGATACCATAGCTAGAGAAAGATCCAATCAAAAAGAAAAAAAAAGCAAAAGAAAGAAAAAGAACTACAGGCCAATCTCCCTAATGGACATAATTGCAAAAATCCTCAACAAAACATTGGCAAAGAGAATGGAGCAAATCATCAAGAAGATAAGACCAAGTAGTATTCACCCCAGGAACACAAGGATGGTTCAACCTATACAAATCAATGTAATATACCATATCAACAGGACCAAAGACAAAAGTCATATGATCATCTCAATAGATGGATAAAAAGTATTTTATAGATTCAGTGCCTATTCATGATAAAAGCTCTACAGAACAAGATAGATGGTCTTTATCTCAATCTGACAAAATCCATCTATGACAAACCAACAGCTAACATCATAATAAATGCCTCAAAACAGAAAGCTTTCGTTCCAAAGATAGGAACAACACAAGGATGTCCACTATCACCACTCCTATTCAATATAGTTCTGGAAATGTTATCCAGAGCAATTAGACAAGGGAGAGAAATAAAAGGAATAAGGATAGGAAAGGAGAAAATTATCATTATTTGCAAATGAAATGATATTCTACATAGAAGATCCCAAAAACTCTACCAAAAGACTACTAGATTTAATAACCAAATTCAGTCACATACCTGGATACAAAGTCAACACTGAAAATTCAATAGAATTTCTGTACACAAATAACAAACTCACTGAAAGCAAAATTAGGGAAATAACCACTTTCACAATAGCATCAAAAAAATAGAAATACTTAGGAATCAATCTAATGAAGGAAGTAAAAGTTCTTTACACTGAAAACTACAGTACTCTGAAAAAGGAGATCAAAGAGGATATCAAAAAATGGAATGGCATTTCTTGCTCTTGGGTAGTAAGAACCAACATAACGAAAATATCCATACTTTCCAAAATTCTTATGCAGATTTAATGCAATCCAAGCAAAATACCATTAGCATACATCATAGAACAAGGGAAAACAATTCTAAAATTAATTTGAAATTAGAAGAGACCTAGAATATTAAAAATAATTCTAGGCAGTAAATGTAATGCAGGAAGCATCACAATCCTTGACTTCAAATTATATTCAGAGCTACTGCATAAAAACAGCATGGTACTGGCAAAAAAAAGTAGACCCAAGGATCAATGGAACAGACTAAAAGATGATATGGTGTTAGCTACTGTTGATGTTCAGTTGACTTAATGTAAAGTACTGTGTTGCCTATGTTGTCCTGTTCTGATCTGCTCTGTACTGCCCCCTTTTGTTTTATTCTTTCAAATTAAAAAAAAAAATGCTTAAAAAAAAAAAAAGAAAATGAGATATTATAGTACCCATTGATCATTCTCTGTTATTTGGTTCAGAATGCACTGTAATTCTTTCACTCTTTGAATGGTTTTATACTATTTTGTTATGTTTGATATTATTGTATTTGAAACTACGCTCAACTATAGCAGAGAAAGAGATATTGTGATAGCTACTGTTAATATCTGGTTGTCTTAATGTAAAGTACTGTGTTGCCTATGTTGTCTTGTTCTGATCTGCTCTGTTCTGCCCTCTTTTGTTTTATTCTCTTTAAAATAAAGTTAAAAAACAGAAAAAAAATAAAATAAAATTCTTTATATGTTCTAAAAAAAAAGATGCAGAAACAACTGCTAACACACTCAGTCACCTTATCTGTGACAAAGTGGATAAACAGATTTACTGAAAGAAAGATAGACTCTTTAATAAATTGTTCTGGAGAAACTATTTTTCCACACACAAAAGATTAAAACTAGACCCATGTCTATCATCATGCAAGTAAAAATGGATCAAAGGTCTAAATATTAGATCAGAAACACTAAATCTACTGGAAAATAAAATAGATAGAACTCTTGAAGACATAGGTGTAGGAAAAGACTTTATGAAAAAAACCCATAGTGCACAGGAAATACTACAAAGAATTGAAACTGAAATCTCATCTTCTATTGAGGGCCATTCTATATAATGGGAGGGGTAAATCTTTTCATAATTAAATTGTGGTTAGGGCTTGTCTGAGGCCTAGCATCTTGCCATTTGAGCAGCTATGGTGTGCAGGGGCATATTATGTGTGCCTCTGGTTACAACAGAGGCCTCAAAAGTCCTGTGATGCTGTGACACTACAGGACAACATCATATTAGCCGAGGACATCCTCGTTCCTTGTGAACCAAATAGTAATTTTTTAAAAAAAGGGAAAGGGTAAACTTATTAACCTGCCATCTCTCCACACCATCCTCATTCAGTGTCATGTCTTCATTAGCATAAGATCACCACCGCCATCTGAGACATCCAACGACCCCCTCACCATTTTCCTCAAAGTAAATATGATCAATAAATCAAGTTACTGGCTGCCTTGTCAACTTTTATTTCCTGTGAATAACAGGTCATCTCAAATCCCCATTGTATCACCATTTATCTCTTGCTCTTTCTTTTCACTGTGTGACATAACACCTTGCAGGAAATTGGGGACTCACTGCAGGGTCACTGATAAACTTCTGTGTAAGTACCACACTAACCAATTGTGCCACTGGAATGTTATGTGATCTCATTTTATTAAAAAGTTTTTGCACAGCAAAGGAAATCATCAACAGAGTGAAAAAATAACCCACAGAGTGGCAAAAAATCTTAAGCAGTTGTGTCAGACAAAAGACTATATCTAGGATACATAAAAATTTTTTAAAAATCAATTTGAAAAAGTTTAAAGACAGTCTGAAAAGGGGCATCTCAAAGGAATACACACTTCTCATAAATGCAAGCAGCAAAAAATTTTTGGAAAAATGTTCAATGTCATTGATAATTTGAAAGATGTAAATTAAAACAATACAGAGATTCCATCTCACCCCAGGAGGAATAGCTATCATCAAGAAATCAACCAATAACAAATGCTAGTGGGACTGTGGGGAAAGGAACCCTTCTCCATTGTTGGTGGGGAATGTAGACTGGTACAACCACTGTGGAAATCAATATGGAGATTCCTCATAAAATTAGCACTAGAAGCCACATTTGACCCAGCTATTCCCCTTCTTGATACCATTCCATTTTGGTGAAGGACGTTCTTTGGCTTCTTGGTGACAGGCTTGAGTTTCCCAGCACTCAATCTGTTTTTCATCAACCACATTATTCTCAGAAAAAAACGCAGTGCCCAGCACAAGGGTTGTCATCAGCAAATGTGGGATAAGATGCTGTTAAGAAATGATAAGGCAGAGAACGAAATCTTCCCAGTTCCAGGACATCTGATAACATCTGTACCTTTGCACTGAACACTCTGAGAGCTTTTATCACTGATGTTTGCTCAGACATCCTCACACGACGTCCCATGCCTGACTCCCTTACAGAATACCTCTCCTGATCTCACTTGACACCCTTTCCAAACTCTATAAAAAGATCTGCTTTTGTCTGTTCCCCATGGACAGTCTTTTGGCCCTCTGTCTGCCTATACCCAGCTGTATTAAATTTTGTGCCTCATTGCTGTCACAGAAGCCTGCTTGGATGGTTTCTGGTGGTCTCTGACTCATGTCATCCATTACACTTGGTAGTTGTTAAGGGATTAATGAGACGGGCAGGCTCCTGCATACACTGTAGGTGTCACAATGCTTCAAGGGTTTAGCCTGGCTAGACAGAGCACAGCAAAACTCTCCTATCTGAAGCACAGTTTTCTGTCAAAAATATGATTAGCTCCAGATATCCCAGGCCTTGATCTAGTTCTTGTTGAAGTAGGCTGCTCTGGTCATCCTCTAGTTTATCTCTCTGTGGAGCATAATTCCATGGTACCAAATGCATGTCATCTTCTTCCTCTTCACCACACACAGATACCCATTGTCATGGAATTCCCAACCCAAGGGCTCAAGCCACTGTAGGTCTGTAAGTATCTCTTTCCCGGACACGTCCTCTGGACAGAGGGTAGCTGTTTACAGACCTGGAGGTAGGGTGGATCGGGACAGAACTTGTACATGCAAGCTGGGTATCACACACTCTCATGGATGACACATTGAACATAAATGACCAAGCCAAAGGAGGATTAAAAGGGGAAGTGAGCACGCATTGTATGCTTGCCCCTAAGTGAAGTGAGGGATAGAGAGGGCCCCACTGACATCTGCCCTGTCAGGCATCAGGGTACCAGCCAGGTGATATCTCCAACGCTTGGTGGGGGGCCTCTGCTTTCCTGGGTACAGTAAATAAAATTATCACTATAAAAGTTACAAGTCCTTAATGTCTATCAGACTTAAGAGGTTTACATATATTACCTCATATAATTAAGTGTAATATGTAAGAAATTATTATTCTTATTTGTAGACAAACAGATGAAGACTGAGAGGCATTAAGAAAGTTTTTCAGGTTAGTACAGGTTGTACATTGCATCCTGGGGTTGATCATACAGAACAAACTCTCTCTACAACTTAATTAAAACCCTACCACTAAATTAAAACCCTATCCCTGCAGGTGTGGCGTTTGATTCTCTGAGGTGGAGAAAAATCTCTAGACACCTAGAAGAGGGTAATAAAGAAACATAAACACTCATAGCAGATAAAATGGCTTAGAAATGGGGGTAACAAGGTGGGGGCAAAGACAGAGTGCTGCCAAGTGCATTCCAAGGTCATGCAAGGACAAGATAAAAATTTTGCCCTTTTCTCTATGCAGAGCCAGAGCTCCACCCATGCATTTTCTTAGAGCAAATTACTCAGTTAATTATACAGTGCACCTTGCAACCAGCTGGGTCACAAACAAATTGAAACCAAGGCTCACATTTCAACCATCGGTGAACTACTGGCTCTAAATGTTCAAAGGAAAGGTTGTTATTTTCCTTTGCTTTGACTAAAATATAGTTAGAAAAATCTATATAAGCAAGAGCCTTCCATGCATTTCCAACAGCTGAAGCTTAGCTTTCTGTTGGTTGTTTAGCAGCCATAGAGGATCTGAGGACGGAATCGTGACAATCAGGTAGAATTAAGGTAACAAGGCACAAGGTAACTGGATGTGAATTTTTTAAATTAAGAAAATTAATGTCCATTCAAACCATGCAGACTTTGAGAAAAACTTAGAATAAAGACAAGAGATGACATTAATTTAAATGTATCTTCTACTTCCTCTCCAATAATAATGGAAAAGTTTCATACAATTTGTTTAAAATAGGAACACTTTTATCATTTCTCAAATTAATTCCAAATTTTAGGACACATTTCAAAGAAAGTGAAGTGTCAGTATTGCATATGGTATTTTTACACCTCTGCTTTGCACTTTTGCTATTGATGCTCTCCATTAGTTCAAAACTTGGCTCTTCCTTCTCACGGTAGACAAACTGACACTTTTTTCTCTCAGTAGATTCTAAAAACAAAAATCCCAATACACAGAGTTTTTTTTTTTTCTTCTTTTCAGTATTGGGGATGGAACCCAAACCCTTCTTCTCAACAAGCTGGTTCCCAGCACTTCCTACACTGGTTGCCCCTCTGCAGTGTAGTGCAGTGGGCCAGGCACCTGGCTTTGTCTGTGCCCAGGCTCCCAGGGAGGCAGTGGGCTATGGGGCAAGTCTCCTAGACCTATATGATTACACTGAGGCTTCCCAATGACCATGAGTGTATAGCAGTGGGGATGCATTTTCACTCAGCCTGCATGGCTACACGTGGAATCCCCTCCAGATGGCTGCAGGTCCATAGGGGTGTGTCCTTGTGGTTCTCCTCACGCACAGTGGCTGCCCATGGGAAGCAAGGGCCTCCTATGGCCGGTGGGCACATAAGGCATATCTGCCTGTTTGTCCCCGTCCACACTGGTTACCTGAGGGAAACAAGCATCCTGGTGGTGGCTGGTACACAGGCATGGGTCTGGCTGTTTCTAGTCCCATGCAGTCTTGTCTATTTTTGCTTTTACTGCCTATGCTTTAGAATTATCCCCAAAGTTCCTTGCCCAGAACAATATCAAGAATCTTTTTCCCTATGTTTTTAAATGATCATAATTGAGCTCAGAGAAATAGCTTAATAAGAAACTGGCAAAAAGCCTTTCCATGGACACAGCATAATATAACCAGTATACAAGCAAGAAGTCAATGACAGATACACACTGCCGACATAGATTTCACAACAGGATGAAACTGCATGTTATATAAGAATTTGTCTACTTTTTGTCCCAGGTTCCTGAAATGGAACTGCTAAACATATAATTTGCTGAGAGAATCATTGGTATTTTCGCTATTCATGATGGATCTTTTTATACAAACGTGGTAACTCTTGGTTGGCCTTCTGGTAATTTCAGCATGGGGCTAGGCATATTGGAAAGGTCAGAAAGATGAGTATATAGTATTCGGGTTTGAAATCAGGTGATTTCATCAGACCTACTTCCTATAAAATGAAAGAGGACTGGAGACTGTGCTCAATCACTTAGCCAATGAATCAAGCATTCATTTCCCACTCAGCCTATGTAAAGAAATCCCCCAAATATCTGGACATCTAGATTGGTGAACACATTGATATTCTGGGAGGACACTGTGCAGCTGAATTTTATCAATAGAGAACGCAGAAAAACTGACATAATGTCATAGCATGGGTTAGTGTCTCAACAAGGAAAGGGTTCTATCACTACCCAGTGATGTGCTACTTAAGTAGTGTCAGGCAGACAACAAAAGACTTGTTATCTTAATTCAAAGGTTATAAGGAGAGGGACAATCATAATGCAGTCAAACTAAGCCAACAGGAAAGTATATTTTCATGTGCTCATATCAGCTTCTGGAGTTGAAATTATGATAAAAATCATCTAGTTATGACATTTATAAAACTGCTGAAATCATTTTCTACTACTTATAAAAAAATTTCAAGTGTCCTAACTGAATAATATGTTTCAAATCCTGAAAGCTTACACTTGTCACTTCAGAAGTAAAACTTCAAGATGCTACTGCTGAAGATATGATTTCTGGATTTTAGAAGAAAATTAATACATAGACTAATTTTAGAGAACTTGACATGTTCCAAGATATTTCACTGGAGGGAGAAATTAGTGGATTTCAGATTAGTTGGTTAAATTTTAAAACCATCTTCAAATGATGCAATGGAAATGGAAAACACTTTCCAGAGTAGAATGTATTGAGTAGATTAGGAAACCATAAGCTATTTTACCCCACAACAAAACCATAATCCTGCTGACTCTACACTTGAGTGCCAGGAGTTATCTTCAGTGAGAAATCTTCCAGGGATTTCTGAGCCTTGGCCTTGCTCCTGAAAACCATTTGTACCCTTTTTGATTAGGGTGTTTCTACCTTAGTAACGATACAGAACAAAAAAGAAGTATAACAGATTTTGAGCCAGACTTATTGCTAATATTATTTCCATCAATCTGGATTTAGAAGTTTTAGAAACTGTTATCCATTTAACTAATATGTATTTATCATTTATAAATCATTTAAAATTATTTTAATTAACAATGGCAATAACATTTTTACATTTATGGAAACTGACAGTCTATTTTCTGGATGCAAATTTGCTTAGCCTTAAATTTTAAACTCTAATAACAGCCTTAGTAGGAGAAGGGACTTATGGAATGACCATGTAGGGATGTAGATGGATGGTCTCTCCAGAAAACAAAGTAAAGCAAAATAAACAAACAAATAAAAACATTAACTGAGAGAAGACATAAAAGTAACAGTAATTTTATGTATCTGGATATTTCCTCCAAGGAAAAAAAGCAAATGGAGCAATACTTATTAAATTCTACTAAATAGTGATATGAAGAGTGAAAGTATTTGCAATTTGGGGGTTGTTATTGTTAGTGTCCTAATTTCAGCTACATGAGGCCAGCAGGTATAAGCTACCAGGATGCCATTCTTATCCTCAGCTCTGGTTCAGCAGATCTTGTAAAAATGCAGAACCCCGCAGCTCTGCCTGAGGAGAGTAACTTTGGAGCCAAGGAGAAATAAGTTCATGTTGAATGATGTTGGTCAGGCATGGTGGCACAAACCTATAATCTCAGCACTTGAGAGGCTGAGACAAGAAGATTGCTGGGAGTTTAAGGCCAGCCTGAACTACATAGTGAGACCCTGCCACAATAAGTAAATAAATAAATAAACATATTGTAAGAACAATGGCAACATGACTGACAAATAATTGAGAGCGGCCTGCCAGCTCTGTAACACTAGTAACAACAAGCAAAATGGCAGAGCAGTCAACAGGCTAGCAAAGAGAATCAAGTCAAGTATTCAAGAAGAGCCTTGCTATGATCAGAGACATCCCTGGGATTCTGGAAGCCTGTGCATGTGTTCTAAGCTGCATCCACTCACTGTTACAGTGTGAGGCAAACTCAAGAGAACTGGAAAAAGTTCTTCAGCCTATTGGAGCAAAGAGCTTAACCCTTCTGACCAGAGAATGAAAATAAGGTACTGTGACTCAGAGGGAACTCTAGCTCTTGGGATTAAAAATAAAATCACTACTCCCCCAGTGAACTCGAAGTCTGTGCATGTGACCAACACTGTGTCACTTAGGGAGGTACTGGATGCAGTACCTCCAATACGTGAGTCTCTGGATAAACACTGGGGAAAAATTCAAATTCCCAAAGACATGATCTCCAAGCCACACAGAAAGTAGGATGAGAAGACAACTAGATAATGGTTTAAGCATAACATTTGATTAGTTACTGGCTTATGCAGATCCAGAGGAAATCCCTAGAAATAAGGGCAAAAGATAAAAATGAAAGAAACAGAGACAAAGAAAGAAAGAAAAGAGGGAAGGAGGGAAGGAAGGAAGGGAAAGAAGAAAGAAAGAAAGAAAGAAAGAAAGAAAGAAAGAAAGAGAAAGAAAGAAAGAAAAAAGAAAAAGAAAGAAAGAAAAGAAAGAAAAAGAAAAAGAAAGAAAGAAAGAAGAAAGAAAGAAAGAAAGAAAGAAAGAAAGAAAGAAAGAAAGAAAGAAAGAAAGAAAACTATGAGTAAGACATCAGAGGCTGTTCACTGTGGAGGAAATAAACACCACTGAAGTTAACCCAGCCAAGTCACTGAACAAATAAATTACAAAACAACAAGAATAACAACAGCAACAGCAAAGCCAAGTCATAGAAATAGGAAGGGGGAAAATAGCTAGAGTTGTAATAATACCGAAAAGGTCCAGAATTTAACAAAAATTAAGAAACAAAGAAACAGAAAAGTGGGATCAATACATGGGAAAAAATGTCAGGCAACAAAAACTGCTTCTGAGGAAAGCCAAATTAGAATTAAGCCACAAAGATTTCAAAGTAACTACTATAGTAACTATGTCCTAAGAACTGAAGAAAATCGTGTTTGAAGGATTAAAGGGAGGCATAATAACAATGATTTTGTCAAATAGAAAATATTAATATTGATAGTGTGACTAATTTTATGTGTCAACTTGACCAGATTAAGTGGTTCCCAGATATCTAGAGTGCATCTTGTATAAGAAGTTAGCCTTGGAATCAGTAGAAGGTTCTCCATACCGATATGAGTCAGTCTCATCCAACCCAGCAAGGGCCTGAGAGAACAGAAATATGAAGAAAAGATGAATTTGCTCTTTATTCTTGAGCCAGGATACCCATGTTTTCCTGCCTTCAGACTTCAGCACTTCCACTGCTCAGGCCTTTGGGTGAAGACTGGAATTTAGACCCTAATCCTGAAGCTCCTAGCTGTCAGTTTGACTGGAACTGCACCCCCAGCTTTCCTGAGCCTCCAGCTTACAGGTAGTAGATCATGGGACTGCTCGGCTTCCCTCATTGTGTGAGCAAATGCCTCATAATAAATGTCTTTCCACTTCTTTTTCATATGTCCCATTGGTTCAGTTTCTTTGAAGAATTCAGGCTACCGTAGATAATTTTTTTAAAAGAATCAATTGGTAATTGTGAAGTGAAAAGTTCAAAAACCCAAACTGAAAAAATTTATTGGAGGAGTCAAACAATACACGTGAATTGACCAAATAATCAGAAAACTTAAACAGAGGTCAGTAGAGATTATGTAATCTGAAGAATGGACAGAGAAACATAAACAGTCTTAGGAAATGTAGGACACCCCTAAATGTGCCAACACACATGTGGTGAAATACCAGAAAAAGAGGAGGGAAAAAGGAATGGAGCAGAGCCTTCAGCACGGAAGATGCAACACGGCTGTCATCAGTGCTAAGGAGGTTGACCCTTGTTCCTCTCACTAGCTCAGTCTGTGCTGGATCTGTATTCCTGCCATAACAAGCCACTTGAGTTGCCCCAGAGTGGGCTGTTCTTTGCCTACTCGCCTTTTCTTATGCTGTAGTTACTTCCTGGAGTGTCTTTCCTCACATTCCCCAGTGAGGAGCTAACTCTTTCTGATATTGAGAAAGAATTGGCAAGTAATATCCACTACTTACCATATGTTACCAGCAATTCTGTAGCATATTCGGAACTTCTGCCTAATCCTTTTCTGATCATTCGTAAAAACAAAACAACAGCAATAGATTTTAACATTTATATTGAACATTTATGTACTTTACTGAGCTAAAGATAAGTCCTAATGATCTAATCACCAAAACGGAAGTAGTCTGTTAAG
>PVJX010024620.1:0-27859 GCA_004027295.1 Dolichotis patagonum
TTTTTTTTAATTCTTTATAAGTTTTAGACAAAAGTCCTTTGTCTGAGGCGCTGTCCATGAAGATTTTTTCCCAATTTGTGGGTTTTCTTTTCACTCTGCTGGAAACCTCTTTTGACATGCAGAAACTCTTTAATAAGATGTGGTCCCAGTTATTGATTCTGGGAAGTACTTCCCGTGTACTTTGGTTCGAAAATGCCGCCTTCTATCTCACTTGCTAGTGGGCTTCTGGGGACCTGTTGATGCTTCTCAGTGAAGGAGAGGGAAGATCTTTAAAGGTGCTCTATGCTAGAGTCATATATCAATGCTAGTAAGAGGTTCTTGTAAAACTCACGTTGGTTCACAGAGGTTCTTAAATTCACATTGCTAAACTTCATGATGGATTAGTAATGTAGAAAAACAACAGCTGATGATTTGTCTTATAAATCATCATTTTCCAGTTAGAGAAATCCTTCCTGAATACTATAGATTAACTTTATTTTGTGTTAATCACTTGGCTCTAGAAGTGATCTGAGGGAAGTATAATTCATTTCATTCTTATAGATAACCCAGCAAGTTGGCCTTTTAACTGATATCAGATTACCATCTACAGCACTGGATGTTTTCCAGGTCCTTGTCACACTGCTATGGAAATAGTATTTGTTGCGTAAATGCTATGTGTTTCTAGGATGCAGGGCTAAAAGAGCTTGAAAGGGGAAGAAATATGAGCACCTGTCACTGTTCTAGCGCTGACATTAATGTCTTGAGTTCTACAAATCAAGGGAAAGATGGAGATCACATTTTCCTAAGAGATAGAGGGAACTGTTAGGGTGACAAGTGACAATTTGGAGGCCGAGTCTTCGGTGGCTGGACTTTTCCAGCCGTGTTGCTGGGTGTTCTTGAACCTAGGTCCTCTCATGCCAGGAAGATGCTTCACTACTGAGCTGTCCTCAGTGCAGCCTTCTTTCAAAATTTGCTTTCTGATGGTTACAAGTAAGGCTGAGGATTGTTGCACACGTAGTAAATATTTTCCTTTTCAACTTGCCTATTTATGGTGGCCTTTGCCTGAATTTTGGTTGAGATATTTATCTTTTCCTTATAGATTTTAAAGCATTCTCTATGTATTAATTATATTAATTTTTTATTTGTCAGATGCCACAAAATTTTCCACCTTTATATTTTTTCTTCTTTTTCATAACTTATAACTCTAATTTTTCAAGCAATTAAGTGGAGAAATTTTCCCCCAGGAGTTCTTGTTTACTGTTATTTTTCTTTATTGATTCAATTTATATAAAACAAATATAATGAAAGACTATTAATGAAGTGTGGGAGTACGTATCTAGGTTGAGCTATAAATAAATTCCATATTTTGAAATTGAAAGTAGATGATATTCTCTATGTGTATAGCCATTAAAGTTTGAACTAGAATGTTTTCCTCCATGATTTCTATATCTATCTATCATATATATATATATATATATATATATATATATATATACTTTAAGATACACAGTTTTATATTTTTCAAATTTATCATTCATTTAATAGATCTTAATTCTATATCTTTACATTTTAGGTACTTGTGAAGGGTTCCACTTATGTAGAAACACATAAAGAGACATTTAATAACTTGGAAATTTGCACGTACTTATGTACAACACATACATATATTATAGCTCAGCATTTTCAGGAAATGGAACTAGTAACTCACAGAATATACCTAGGAAAATATCATTGTCCTAATGTGGTTAATAGAAATGGAAGTTTGTTGTAGACAGTCACTGCTAACAGAACTCACATTTGCACTTTCTAAAAAGTGTCATGAATATGATGTTTTATTTTGGTAACTGAAATGTAGCAGGAAGGACAATAATTTAGATGTAAGTCAGAGTAACAGTTTTGGGTGCTGCTCACTGCACACCACTCTGCAGGCACCAGCTCTCCAGGAGGGACCTCCCTGCAGGGCAGGTCTGTGCATCCTGTCAGGTCTCCTCTGGAGCGGTCATGAAGTGAGCAAGCTTCCACCCACAGTTCAAGTCAGTTAAATGTCCCCTCTGGCTTCTAATGAAAAGGTAAAACCCATGTGCCCAATTCTCACTACTTGGCTCTGTATGTGTAAAAGTTGGGTTGAATGGAAATAATTAAGGACGGATTGGGAACTCTTGAAAAAATTCAACTAGGGATTAACTCAGAAGCACTAAGAGTTATTTAAGATCATTTGTGACCTTGTCGTATAAACATAGCCTGTTTTAGTAACCTTGATTGCTTTGCAGAATTGACAGGTTGACGTAGCATCTCCCTGTGAGGTAGGTTCTTAAGCATTTGATCAAATACAAGACTAAGAGAGAGGAGAAAGGGTATGTTTACGATTTGAGTTATTACTTCAAGACATGTTACATAGACTCTTTACAAGAAAAAGCGTCTTCATATTCACATTTGGGATCCAGTTGGGGGCCATACTTTTATTGCCACGTGGACTTTCGGCGACTCCAAGCTCATTTCAAGGATTGGTGCAAGGGTATAATATATTTTAGTAATTTGACATTTGTTTATTATTACTGTCACTGAATCTGCACATTTACAATTTATTTTTGGTTAATGAATGCTGTTGGAAATGCGTGGGCCTCTCAGATGCCAAAAGATGCACCAGGACCCTAGTGTCAATTAGGAGCTGAGTAACTGTTTCAGTGCATTCTTTATCTTTTCTTCTCAGCAAATTTTATAGATGTTTGGGCAGATTCTTTTGGCATTCTAAGATGATATTTTTCAGGGTGCACGTGATACTTGTAATTGCAAAATATAAAATATAAGTAAATGTAAACAAAACATAAAGTTTTGTACAGCTTTACAAGAGACTAAAGTAACAAAAATTTTTACTTTACATTGATATTTTAAGATTTTAAAACAAAATAAGGGTTTTTAGACAGTAGAACCTGAACATAAGAAATTTGAAGCAGGTGATGATTTTTGTTTTAGTGCTTCCTCAGCGGGTGTGGTATCAGGAGATGCTAAATTCCCAGCAGCCCCTAGTGAGATTGTGAGCAGGGACAGCTGTTCACCTGATTAGAAAGCTTGCATTGGACCAAGAGGGGTTTGTGAGTATTTATTGAAATGTTACAAAATATTTCTAGCACATTGCCAAATTACCACATAGCAGGGGCTGAGGAAATGTTAGTCTTAATAACTTAGGCTTTCCTGATACTGGCTTCCTCAGAAATTATCCCCACTTTATAGATGAAGAAATTTAGGCTTAGAAATGTTAAGGAACTTTCCCAACTCACACACTCAACAGGCAATAGACCTGTGTTTCAAAACCAGGCTGTGAATCATGGAATTTTCTCACTGCAATATTCACCAGCAGGGTTCCCCAAAGATAGTTCACCTTTGCCTCTGGTCATGTGTGTGAATTATTTTAGGTGGAACACAAGTACATCTTTTAAATGTAAAGTGTGTATGTGTATATGGTTTTTTTTCACTAGCTGCTTCATTTTTTCTATGTTTTGTTTTAGTGGTATAGTGCCTGGAAAAAATCTTTACTGCCAAGAAAAGTAGTTGTTTTACAAAAGAAAAATAGAATATTTGCAATATCATGGAAGCACATTTGAAAAGTTTTCTTTTTAAAAAGATAGCTTTATTAAGATATAGTTCACATATCAAGTTAACTTTTAAAATATGCATTTTGGTGGTTTCTAGTATATTTGAAAATTATACACTGATTACAACTAGATAACTCTGTAGCATTTTCATCTCCTGAAAAAGATACCCCACATGCATTAGGAAGTAGTTCCCATTTTTCCCTCTGTCCATTTCCTGACAGCCACAATTTTCTGCATCTGTGAATTTTCTTATTATGAATATTTCTTATAAATGAAATCACACAGCACATGGCTTTTTGGGTCTGGCTTTTTGCACTTAGCACACTGCTATTAGGTTCATGCATTTTACATCATGTGTCAGTATTTAATTTCTTTGGTATTGTCAAATAACCTTTCACAGTGTGGATGTACCACATTTTGTATATCCCGCTGAGTAGTTGATAGGCATTTGAGTTTACATTTTGTGCTATTATTAATTATGCTACTGTGAACATCCATGTACAAGCATTTGTATAAACCCCTATTTCAAATCTTTTGATTAATAAACCTATGAGTGAGATTGCTGAACTTGACAGCCCTGTGTTGAGCTCTTTGAGGAACTGCCAGACTCTTTTCCATAGCAGCTATATCATTTTATGTTCCCATTGGCAGTGTATGAGGGCTCCAATTTCTCGCATCCTCCCCAGCGTTTATTTTCCATTTATAAAATCATAGGCATGCTTGTGTTCATGGAGGAAATGTGGCTATGGCAAACTTTGTGAAAATCTGGCCTTGGGCAAGATTATTTCTGTGGGCTTGAATTTCTTTTTCTGTAACACAAGATGACGTAGAACTCTTGTGAATATGAATGGGGTTGGGGTTGTATTCATAGAGTACTCGACACAGTGGCTGTGTGCTCAACAGGTAGAGAAGTGGCGCTGAGTGATGCAGGTGTGAGAAGCACTTGCCTCACTTGCACTCCAGCTCTTCCTCAGCGGGCCTGGTTTCCTCTGTGGGAGACGCACCCTCCGTGTCTCACAGAACGAGGAGACCAGTGAGCGTCGCTGCAGGACTCAGTTTCCCTGTCCTCCCTGGCTGGTATGATCAAAGGTGCTGTGGGGATGCAGAATTGTCCTGGGCAGAGCTAACGTGCAGCATGGGCACAAGCAGGTTGCTGCTGATGTTTGCCACAAACATCTGAGCTATTGGCCAGGGCCAGTGGTCACTAAAGATGTGGTAGTCTGCGGAACACAGGAAAATGTCCTCCTCTTTTCCTCCTGGATTCTTGGCTTTCGTTTGTTTGTTTCTGAAGCGCGCGCACACACACACACACACACACACACACACACACACACAGAACTGTAACTAGAACTTCAAATCTTCCCTTTGACTGGGTGTGGCGGTGCATGCCTGTAGTTCTGGCACTCAAGAGGCTGAGGTAGGAGGACTACTGGAAGTTCAAGGCCAGCCTGGACTGCATATTGAGACCCAATCTCACAAAACAAACAAACAAGCAAACAAACAGCAACAAAACCCTTTTCTTTTGGCCATGACAGAATGGCAAGTATATTATGACCAAAAACGATGACTTTCCATGTGATTTGGCCTAAACTCCATGCTTAGGGAAGATCATTATTTCAGGCAGCAGTAGCCACTTCACCTTTTGGGAAGCAAAACATTATAAACAACTCCTTTCTGTTATCAAATTCATTCTCTCACACTTGGGTGTTAAAGTTTAGGCATTCATAAATTAAATGGCCAAATAAAAGTGATTATTTTATATTAGGTCAAATATAAAGAACTTAAGGAAAACAAGAAAGTTAATGAAGGAAAATATTTCACTGAAATGAAAAAACACTTTAATTTTAATTTACAGAGTCATGAGCAGTGTAATGTTCTCCACACAGTGGTGCCACTGCTTTATGCGCCCTTGCAGTTAATAACTTATTCTCTGCATTAAATCTGTCACATTCCTTTTACTTACATCTGCAATGAAGAATTTACAGCAGGAGACCCAGAACTGACCCAGCAATTTGAAAACAACACAGATATGAATCCAATTATTCTCAATCCAAACGCCGACATGTGCCCTGCGTCGATAGGTGACACTGAACCGGTCATATTTAATATCTGACTCATCAAAGCCAGTCCAGAAATGAAAGCAAAAAGAGCATTTCCCACCCCTTTTCAGAACAGAGTTCATAAGCAAAGGAACCAGGCAGCACATCAGCCTGCTCTGTGTAATTTAGATGCTGACATAAAACATTTTAAAGAGTTGGTTAAAGAACAAAATCCCTGTTCCTCCCTGGTGTGTTGATCTCTTCCCCTTTTGTGACTATATCTGCACCGAAGAAGAAAGAGTTGCTTGTGGAAGTTCTTACAACAGAGCAAATCCCTTCTGCAGCAGGAAGCTATCAGTGGCTGGCTGCTCGGGTCTGTGGGTGCCTGCCAAATGCTCCCACCATTTCTGTTTTTATTCTTTGTAAAGCCAGCAACTGGCACTGCTTAAAATGTCTTCCACATAAAAATGTAACTTGATCAAACAGTGGCCCTGCAAAGCCACGGGAGAGTGCAGTGGAGGTTCTTTTGACAGAGACTCCTGACTCACAGTTTAGCAGTTGTGGTATAAATAAAAACTACTTTTAATATATGGAAGATGAAGTGTTTTATTTATCCTTCTCCCTTGGAGAGGAAGGAAGATATATTCTAGAACTTATTGGGAAGCGATAGATTCTAGTGTTTCAACCAACGAGGGAAGGAATCTTTTTTCTTGTCCTCAAAGTTGAAGGAAGAAATGAAACCAGAAATTAAGAAGGTAAGAGATTTACTCAAAACATACTGACTTTATTTGGTAAAAAGGTTAAAATAAAGGTGACATTTCAAGAAACAAACTGATCATAACACCTTTTTTATTATGCTTTTTAAAACTGTTTTGAGATAAGACTGTCACTGTGTAGCCCAGGCTGGTCCTGAACTTGCAATCCCCCTGTCTCACTTTCCTAATGCTGGGATCAAAGGCATGTGCCACCACACTTGGCTAAGACCTGCTTTCTTTTAGTTGATCAAAACTAAATTCTATGTGAAAAAAAAAATCTTTTAAAGGATGTGTTTGACTTCTAATGGCTTATGTAAAACAATACATAACGAGACAGGTTACTCAGCAATCCACCCCCAAACTTCCATGCCATATTTTTACATTTTACAAATTAGGCCAACTTTCACATTTATTGTTTTTGAGAGACTGATTCCCATCTTATCAGGATCACAAGAAGTGGTCATATAAGGCAACCTGAGTTTCCAAACTTTGCCTCTCTACTGAGATCAGCACGATAGCAGCAAAGACCCTCTACACACACACACACACACACACACACACACACACACACACACACTCTGTGTGGAGTTGTACTGTAACCAGTGGTGAAATATGACCTGGGAAACAACACTGGCATCTTCACCAGGAGACGCTAGAGAAGCCATGGTGTTGGAGGAGAAGAAGGAAGCTACCTCGCCTTTGGGACAGTGCGTCCGGCCTTTGTGCCTGTGCCACTCACACTCAGGAGAGGGTACGTGTGGTCCTTGCTGTAGGTCCCCTTCCTACTTCAAAGAAGCAGAACTTTTAAAGATACTGTGCTATCTTTTCATGTTTCCTGAAAAAGGCCTCCAAACTTGCTTCTCTGCCCTCGGTCGTATGGATGATATTCCAGTGGACAGCAGGCATCCCTCAGCTCTGGTGTTTCCTAAATCTCTACCCCTTGGGGGTGTGGGCCAGAGACACAAGCGAATGACAGCTGAATTCCCCAGACAACTCTGCAAACAGCTGATATCTAAAATTGGAACTTTGGGCACTAGACAGCCTTCAGGCTCATTCTATTAAAAAAAAAAGAGTAGAAAACAGGAGAACAAAAATCCCTTCACAAGTTCTTAGATATGTAACAGTAGATGTCCCCCAGCCAGTGTACTCCGGTTTCCTAGTTGCCCCGGTAGTAGTTCCTGTTCCAGCTCCGGTCGCTCCTGTCTCTTAGAAACGGCTGGTCACTGTGATGCACATATAAAGCAATCTCCAGTTGACAAAGCCATCCTGCCTCTGGACTTCCTGCCTGCTTATCTCATACAAGCCCTAGACCACCAGAGATAGGGGCCTGATATTCTGAGAATGACCCCAATCAGTGCTGTTAATGTAAAGAAATCTACCTCCAAATCCTGGGTGTGGTGTCAGTGTTTCTGCTTGCTATTGCAGATGTAAATGCAGCCTTACACACCGCTTGAAGGATGGTGGAGAGATGGAGACCTATCTTCTTTTGCTGATCCTGGCTCATAAAGCACACTTGTTAACCCATTCCATTGTTGTTGTTGTTTTAGTTTTTTTGAGACAGGATCCTGCTATGCAGTACAGGCTGACCTTGAACTCACTATGCAGTCCAGGTTGGCCTTGAACTCATAACAATCCTCTTGCCTCAGCCTCCCAAGTGCTGCGATTACAGGTGTGCACTTCCATGCCATTCCACTGTGACATGTGGAATTCATTTTTTAAAAAATAATTTTATTTAAAGAGAAAACAAAACAAAACAGAATAAAGGGTAGCAACAATATAGTATTCCAAGGAAAAAAGGAAAAGAACAACAACAAAAAAACCTAAGAAATTATTGCTTGACAAATTACATTCTGACTTCTTGGAAATAGTTGTTCAAGTTACAAAGTTAAAACATGTAAAGTAGAGATTCAAACAGTGAGACTGTTAACAGTTCTGCTCCACAATCTGACAAAAACAGCAATATGGTCATCCATCTTACCCATGCAAATATACATGCAATTATATCAAAAGGGTAGAATTAAACACAACAAAACAGAGCAAAGTGGATCACAAGAAAGCAATGTAAGAGACAAAAATTTCAAAACTAGACCATCGGAGATATTCACTCTCTATCATTTTGACTCTTGTTTTCTTCCAAATAGTTGTCCATATTGTCACATACAGGGAGTTCACATGAAACAACCTAGTATGGAATTGATCTGAGCAGGATGAGGAGGTCATTTCAGGTCTTCAAGACCAGACATTAGGGAAGCCAAGAATGGCTGTCATAGTGTCTCTCATTCTCCTCAAAACAGCTGTCCATACCTTAATGTGTGTTGAACTTAAACAAGGCAAAACAAGCTAAGATCACTTTGAACAGAAAGTGATAGTTTAGCTGGACTTCACATCATGACATTATGGAGTCAGCACTGGGTATTGTAGTGTCTCTTTTTCTTCAAAGTAGTTGTTCATTTCAACATGTGTTATATAGTTGGTTCTTGTAAACTGTTTATAAGCTCTACACATGCATGAGTCTCTACTTGTATATCTATCATTTCTGTATTAGCAGGAAAAACAAAGCAAAGCAAGATAAAGCAAAACAATTCCTAGAAAAGCATGAGGCAGAAAAGTCACATAAAACTGCAATACAAGGTGATCTACAATGGTTACCATGGTGTCTCAGCAGTGTATAACAACATTAATAAAAACGAAGCATTAGAGACATTATAAGACTTCAAAAGCAAGTAATAATCAAACCAGAGTGGGTATCTTAGTGAATCTTGTCATCTTCAGTGTAGTTGCCTATACACTTAGAGTTGATGCTATCCATCATAACAGATTTAAATAAAATCAGTCAATACAGAGTAGCAGTCTAACAAACCAGATTCAAATAAGATCAGTCATAATAAGACAGTATAAGTTATAAAGGGCTTCAGATTAAGTTGATAGGAAAATTAGGGATGATTACCATAATATGTCTTCTTATTTTTGGGATAGCTGACCATGTCCTCAAGTCTAGCGTAAGTAGACAAACTGGAACAGCACATAATCCATCCAAGCAGAGTGGTGAGAATAATGTAAATTTTAAATCTTGTTACCCCATTAACAATATCCTCTGCATCCCTTTTTTAGACAATTCCTCCCCTTTCACTCCCATGGGGTGCACTGCTTGTTTTGCGTCCCACTGCCTCCCTATATAGAGCAGCTCAATAGACCCTGTCTCCTGATCTACTCTGCCTGTGTTTCTGTTAGTATTTCGAGGCCCTCTATACTAGAGATTATAGCCAATCTTCTCTGCCTCATTTCTGCTATTCTATTTTTCTGCCATTGATAGTCTATTTTTCTCTTCCACTCCACTGTCTGCCTTGGTCACTGAGGCCTCTCTGCCACTGTTCCTGAAATGCTCATATTCTTGTTCTCTCTCCCTAGAATGTCCGTCAGTATTTTTTGTAGGGTTGGACTGGTGGTCACAAATTCTCCTAGCTCCTCTTTGTCATGGAAGCATCTTTTTTCTCCATTAATTTCTAGAGAGTGTTTTGCAGGATACATCAATCTGGGCTGGAGATTGTTCGCCTTCAGCGCTTGAAGTACTTTACTCCAAGCTCTTCTTGACCTGATGGTCTGTGTCGAGAAGTCTGCCATGATTTTGATGGGTTTTCCTTTATAGGTGATGTGTTTCTTTTCTCTGATGGCTTTTAATATTCTGTTCTTATATTGAATTTCTGGGATCTTGATTATTATGTGTCTGGGTGTAGCTCTGTTTGGGTTGTAGGTTGCTGTATGCTTCATACCTCTGCATATCATTTCTTTTTTCTATGCTTGGGAAATTTTCCTTAATAATTTCTGTGAATAGCCTTTGTAATTCCTCTGGTTTGATTCCTGTTTCTTCATTCACATACTTTATTCTTAAGTTATAGATCCTCTTGTCGTCCTGTAGCCTGTGTATCGTTACTGCCTGCTCCCTTGTTATTTTTAAGAGATCTTCCCTTTCATGACCCCACATTGCAAGCCTGTGTTCAATTTTTGATAGTCTGTCTTTGGTTTCTTTTAAGCAGTTTTGCCAGCTTTCTATCGAGTCTTTAGTTTCCTGATAATCTCTTTGAATCTGCTTCATGAATTCTAAGTTTTTTTCTGAATTCTTCATTAAATTTTTCTCTCCTTTTTTGTTCCTCCATTCTTCTGTCTGTGTCTTCTTGAGACGTGCCCAGCCCTTCTTTTATTAATCTACTTATCTCTTGTTTAATTTGAATTAATATTTCAGTTTTGGTCCTGCTTATGAGGTCCTGAAGATATCTCTTTATGTCCACTAACGCTGTGTTTGATGTTGCATTTTTGCTGCCCTCAATCTCTTTTGTATTTACCTCTCCTGGATCAGTGTTCTCAGGGTTGGGGGCTGGGAGTTGTTTCTTATTTCTCCCTTTCGTCATGCTTTTGGTTCCTTCCATACAAGTGTACAGTGTAATTCCCAGACCCTTTTCTTGTTGGTTAAGGCTCCTCTAGAGGGTGCAGGCTAGGAGCTTTAGCCCTCTTCAATAGGTTATCAGAGATTAGAGTTCACCCATGGGCAGTGTGCGCTAGCTCCTCGCTTTCGGGCCAGTCAACCTTTGCAGGCCTTCACTGTGTCAGTGTGCACTGATCTCAGCGAAATAATATTGTAGTGACTCACTGGGTCCCCACCAGGGGCATGGCCTAGTCCAAGCAGATTCCACCAATCTGCTTGGTGAGGGGAGCAACCAGCTGAAGCCACTTCCTTATGGAGTTAGGGCTGTCCTGCCCAAATCCAACATGTCTTCCAGTCGGTTTCCCCTTTCCCATGGGAGGGTCTTATTCCCATCACTTACCAAGTGTTGATGCCATCTCGAGAACTGCAAGGCTCCCCCACCTCTGACTTCAGCGTGGCTGCAGTGGGAATTCACGGTGCCTCTGGGTGGGTCGAGTGCAGGGCTGGTCTCGGTGGGCTGCATGTAGGGCTGTTCAGCTCTGCGCTCTGATGGCTCAAGCCAGTCACTTCCGTGTGGATCGCTTGTTCAGGTTGGGCAGGAATTCAGGTGGCTTGAGGACGGCGCCGTGCTCACTGATCTTAGCTTCTCTAATGATAGTCCCAGGACCTCATATTCAAGTGGTTTTTTGCACTTTAGTTTTTTCCTGGGTTGTGAGAGTCCATCTCTATCTTTTGGGTCTCTCCAGGGTGTTTTATTCTGGCATTTGAGCTGTCTCTCTCAGAGAGGGTCTCTCTCTTGCTACCTACCAGTCTGCCATCTTGTCTTCCTCTGGAATTCATTTTCAATCCTGGCACATGACAGGTGCCATGTGGGTAGGACACACTTGCCATGGCAGGTGATAACCAGAGAAGAACCTGCCATTGATAACGGATTGAATTTTTCTTTTCTGCTTCTCAAATCTTATTTCTACCCTCTCCAGAAATAACTATTGTCCCAAAGTAGCTGTGCTCATGTCTTGTACTTCTAGTATGTGTGAATGTACTTGTACACTACACATAGAATTGTTTCATGAGTTCAAAATTTTTACATTAGGGTATATTCTCTTTCTGAAACTTGCTCTTTTTATTAGCACTGTGTGTTCATAATCTACCCTGTTGGTTTGTATTGCACTCACTCTGCCACTTGTGGTTTAATAAATACATTTAATCTTTAACATTTATTAATATTATTGATTTTTGAATTATTTTACTGTGGCTATCCAGTCTACTATCATTTTTTCTTTGCTTTACTTTTAAAAAAATTTTTATGCGTTAGTGTAAGTTTTCTTCATTCATTTTTTAGTAGGCTCTTACAAGCAATCCAAAATTAGTTCATTTAATGTCTCCCCTTTATAGCCAATATTTACTGTATTTATGTTGTCAGCATATTGTCAGTTTCTTTGCTCATTATTGCTTCTTATAATCCATCCCTTTGCTCTTAGTTTAGTTTTTTTGTTATCAAAGTATAACATTTACTAGATGAATTTTTGCTATAGGCCTGTTTATTAGTGAAGGTCTTCTAGAGAAACAGAATCAATAGTGTGGAATTTATGTGTCTAGTCATCTGCTATGGCTTATGTCTAGATGTCCCCCCAAAGCCTCATGGGGTCACAGGTGGGGTTATTCAGAGGTAGCTGGATCTAGACTGTGGGATGTGATGCTGGGATTGATTCATGATTCAGTGCTAGGTTTAAGGCTGCCCCACCCTAAGGGTACCCTAAGGTGTGTAGTCTGGATAGGGTTTAGGGACAGAAGGAAGTTTTCTGCTTGCTGCCTTTTGCTTGACTTGCTTTGCCATAAACTGTTTCTCCTCTGTGATGGCCCTCTGCTGTGCTACCTTGCCTTGAGCCAGCCGGATATGAATTGAAACCTTTACAATCTGTGAGCTAACTGAACCGTTCCTCTTTTAACTTTTGGTGTTGGGTATTTTGTCTCAGCAATGAGAAAAGTTACCAAGACACTATCAGTTACCTATGTATCTATTTCTATAATTTTTAAAATTTATTTTGTGGTAACAGATTGAAACTAGGACCTTTACTCAACTTTCTAAATTTTTTAAAAATCTGAGAGAGTCTCCCTAAATTGCAAAATTGCCCAACTTGGGCTCCCACTTGTGATCTTCCTGCCTCAGCCTCCCAGAATGCAGGCACTATTAGGCACAGCTTGATAATTAAATTAATTAATGAATTTTAATATGGTTTTTTAGCACAGTAACAAATGCAGATGTAAGTAGTCTATAATGTATTATGGTCCTCTGAGTGACTCCTAGTTCATGTTTTACAGTTAAGAGCTTAAGGTATTTTATTATGGATTTTCACAAATTCTGAAGCAAACCTTTTAAGTAGATTAGCACATACAATAAAACACATCAGCTAGTCATTTCCTACATGGAAACGAGTCTAATTCATGGAATAGACAGTACTCAAAGCTACAGTGATAAGAAGAAATTCTCGTGGGTGTGTTGACCATGTGTGATATGGAGCGAACAGGTTCAGTGATTGAACAGTCACACAGGTAAGTGAACACTGCAGCCACACTGACTGGAATGAGAAAGAACGTGGTGCCGGTAGGTGATAGGAGCTGTACCTGGCAAGGGGGCTGCGAAGGCCTCTTTCAAGAAGTCACGAGCGAGCTGGTGCTGCAGGGCAAACAGGAGCTGCCAAGTGAGGTGAGCAGTGGGCTAATCTCAGGTAGAGAACCCCCTCCGTAGGGGCGCGGCCCAAAGACCCTGACAGCTGGCAGATCGCAGCGGCATCAGGAGCCTGGAGGCTACCGCAGTGCAGTGGGGCTGGAGAGTCGGTCAAGAGCAGGCCAGGAGCAACAGAAAATCCACAGACGCTTGAACATGATGCGTGTGCATTTACATTTAGAAAGTGTGGAGAACAGACTGAAGGTGGAAACCTTAGGAAACCATCACAGTGGCAAGGCAGCTGGGCCGAGTTACCTTGAAATGGGGTGCTCTGGAACTGCGGACTTGGCTGAAAAACATTCATGCCTCCAAAATCAAGATTTTAGGCTCTTCTTCGAATTTATCACACATTTCACAGTGTGAAAATTCATCCAGAACACTGGGCGATGTCGTCTGGTGCAGTGCCATAGCTGTCTCTGTTTCACCGCTCTTTAATTAGGCCGTCTCCCTGGCTGCAATCCTTCCTGACAACCACGCACCTTGCTCTGTCATTATCTTTGTGGATCTTTCTCTGTAGTGGTTCTGTATTTACCTTTGTGCCTGCAAGGAGACAACGCCTACTACCCAGTTCACTTAGCCACTGCTCTTACAGACCATGAAGGTTTTACCTTGAACACACATGTGAATGTAAGTGTGAAACTGGCTTGAAGAAACTGTTGATTGCAGAGTTCATCATTTTAAAAAATACAGTCTGTTAAACTATTATGCTTCTCTCTAGTCACTTAGGTTTTTAGTTTGTACTGATTGGGAGGGTCTTTTGACTTATTTATATTCTTAGGCCTGTGTTTAGTAGCTGTCAAATTGACCTTTGAATCCTGGGTCTGTACCAACATTTTCTGTTTGGCTAGATTTTTGTACTTTTATCTTCTGAGTCACATGACATTGTCTTACCAATTTTTTCTCACTGCGTAAATTTTTTTGATGTATTCCGAAGGATTTGTTAATTTCCCATATATATATAGTGTATGTGTGTGTGTGTGTGTATATATATATATATATATATATATATAACTTGCCCTATGATAGTCTGTCTGTACTTCTGTCAGGTATAAAATGTGGTATGTTTGCTATATGCATCTGTGACTATCCTTTCCTAAGGCCTTATGTTCTCAGGAAGACATTAATTGTGACAATTATTGGGTACACTAATATCAAATGTACACTTCACTGGTTTGTTTCTGTGCTGTCCCAAGTCTGTAATAATGCTTGGATTCGGTGCAGAATCATGTGTAAGTTTCTTGAAGTTAACTTGAGAAGCCCAGCTGCAGACCTAACTCACTTAATGTGCTGATGCATCACAGGTGATGCTGCCACCAGCTGACTGAGAATGTTTTTATTCTCTCTCTCTTTTTTTTAAAGTTGATTTATTTTTTTTAATTTTATTTAAAGAGAAAAAAGAACAAACCAAACAAAATAAACAGTAGCAACAATACAAAAGTCCAAGGAAAAAAGGAAAAGAACCAAAAAACAAACAAAAAAACCCACTAAGAAATCATTACTGGACAAATTACATACTGACATCTTGGAAATAGTTGTACAAATTACAAAATTAAAACATGCAAAGTAGACATTCAAACAGTGAGACTGTTAACAGTTCTGCTCCACGATCTGACAAAAACAGCAATATGGTCATCCATCTTACCCACTCAAGCATACATGCAATTATATCAAAAGTAAAATTAAACACAACAAATCAGAACAAAGCAGGTCACAAGAAAGCAATGTAAGAGACATAAATTTCAAAGCTAGACAATCGTTTTCCCTCTTTTTGAAACAGTGTTTTACTATGCAGCTCAGGCCTTGAGCCCACTTTGTAGCAGGCTGGCTTGGAACTCACAGTGATCCTCCTGCCTCAGCCTCCCGAGTGCTGGGATTACATGAGTGTGCTGCCACGCCTGGCCCACCAAGATTTTAAAACTACAATGATTAGAAAAAAATCAACCTAGTTTGGTTTTTAGAACAGTTTTAGAGTCACAGTAAAATTGACAGCAAATGTAGAGAATTCCTGTCTATCCCCAGACCCCTCATACCCTCAAATGCTCCCACTATTGATATCCTGCTTAACAGCGGTACACTTGTTACCATCAGTGAACTCACACTGACGTGTTTTCACTATCCAGAGTTTACCATTTGCGTTAAGATCCATCATTATGGAGGCTGGGAAAGATGGCAGACCTATAGGTAGCAGGATATGGAGCCTCTCTGAGAGAGACTGCTCAAATGCTGGAATAGAATACCCTGGAGAGACCCAAACAGAGGCAGATGGATTCTCTCAACCCAGGAAGAAACTGAAGGGAAAGAAACTGCTCGAATATGAGGTCCCAGGGCTACCATGAGAGAAGCTAAGATCGGCAAGCACTGCACTCTGGCAGAGCCACCTGAATTCATGCCTGAGATCAACTTGAGTGACCAAACCCATGCCGATGCAACTGGCTTGAGCGGACCCAACTGTGGAGCTGAACAACCCTGCCCGCGCCTCACCCGGACCCGACGCTGCATGTGACCCACCTAGAGGCACCATGAATTCGCACCACAGCTGCACTGAGGTCAGAGGTTGGGGAGCCCAGCAGTTCTCAGGGACCGGCATCAACCCACAGTGAGTGATGGGAATAAGACTCTCCCATGGGAAAGAGGCAACCAACTGGATGACATATTGCAGTTGGGCAGGACAGTCCTAACTCTGTAAGGAAGTGGCTTCAGTTGGTTGCTCCCCTCGAAGAGCAGTTTGGTGGGATTTGCTTGGACTGGGCTGGGACCCAGTGGGTTGCCACAAATCAATTAATTCCCTGAGTGCCGTGCACACTGATGCAGTGAAGGCCCACAAAGGTTGACTGGCCCAGAGGGGAGGAGCCAGTGTATACTGCCCTTGCTTGCACGTCACTCTCTGATAGTGGACTGCAGAGGGCAGAAGCCCCTAGCCTGTGTGCTCCAGAAGAATCCTAACCAACAAGAAAAGGGGCTGGGAATTACACTATACATGTGTATGGAAGAGACCAAAATCATGACGAGAGAGAGAAATAAGAAAAAGCTCCCAGCCCCCAACCCTGAGAACATTGATCCAGGAGAGGTAAATATAAAAGAGATTGAGGGCAGCAAACATGCAACATCAAACACAGTGTCAGCAGACATAAAGAGATACCTTTGGGACCTCATAAATGAGATCAAAACTCAAATATTAATTCAAGTTAAAGAAGAGATAAATAGATTAATAAAAGAAAGGCTGGGCAACTCTCAAGAAGACACAGACAGAAGAATAGAAGAACACAAAAGGAGAGAAACATTCAATTAAGAATATAAAGCAAACCTAGAATTCATGAAGCAGATTCAAAGAGATTACCAGGAAACTAAAAGTTCCATAGAAAGTTGGCAAAACTGCTTGAAAGAAACTAAAGATAGACTATCAAAAATAGAACACAGGCTTGCCATGTGTGATCATGAAAGGGAAGATCTCTTAAAAATAACAAGGGAGCAGGCAGTAACGATACACAGGCTACTGGACGACAAGAGGATCTATAACTTAAGAATAAAGTATGTGAATGAAGAAGCAGGAGTCAAAACAGAAGAATTGCAAAGTCTATTCACAGAAATTATTAAGGAAAACTTCCCAAACATAGAAAAAGGAAATGATATGCAGATGTATGAAGCATACAGAACTCCAGCCACCTACAGCCAAAACAGAGCTACACCCAGACACATAATAATCAAGATCCCGGAAATTCAATATAAGAACAGAATATTAAAAGCCATCAGAGAAAGGAAACAGATCACCTATAAAGGAAAACCCATCAAAATCATGGCAGATTTCTCAACACAGACCATCAAGTCAAGAAGAGCTTGGAGTGAAATAATTCAAGCCCTGAAGGAGAACAACCTCCAGCCCAGATTGATGTATCCTGCAAAACTCTCTCTAGAAATTAATGGGGAAGCAAGATGCTTCCATGACAAAGAGGAACTAGGAGAATTTGTGACCACCAATCCAACCCTACAAAAAATACTGAGGGACATTATAGAGAGAGAGAACAAGAATACAAGCATTTCAGGAACAGTGGCAGAGAGGCCTCAGTGAATGGGGCAGACAGTAAAGTGGAAGAGAAAAATAGACAACAAATGGCAGAAAAATAGAATAGCAGAAATGAGTCAGAGAAGATTGGCTGTAATCTCTAGTATAGAGGGCCTCAAAATCCTAACAGAGAGAAACACAGGCATAGTAGATCAGGAGATAGGGTCCATTGAGATGCTCTATATAAGGAGGCAGTGGGACCCAAAATAAGCAGTGCACCACATGGGAGTGAAAGGGGAGGAATTGTCTAAAAAAGGGAGGCAGAGGATATTGTTAATGGGGTAACAAGATTTAAAATCTACATTATTCTCATCACTCTGCTTGGATGGGTTACATGCTGTTCCAGTTTGTCTACTTACACTAGACTTGAGGACATGGTCAGCTATCTCAAAAATAAGAGGACATATTATGGTAATCATCCCTAATTTCCTATCAACTTAATCTGAAGCCCTTTCTAACTTATACTGTCTTATTATGACTGATCTTATTTGAATCTGGTTTGTTAGATTGCTATTTTGTATTGACTGATTTTATTCAAATCTGTTATGATGGATAGCATCAAGTCTAAGTGTATAGGCAACTACACTGAAGATGACAAGATTCATAAGATACCCACTCTGGTTTGATTATTACTTGCTTTTGAAGTCTTATAATATCTCCAATGCTTCATTTTTATTAATGTTGTTATATACTGCTGAGACATCATGGTAACCATTGTAGATAACCTTGTATTGCGGTTTTATGTGACTTTTTTGCCTCATGCTTTTCTAGGAACTGTTTTGTTTTGTCTTGCTTTGTATTGTTTTTGCCTCTGATACAGAAAGGATAGGTATACATATAGAGACTCATGCATGTGTAGAGCTTTTAAACAGTTTACGAGAACCAACTATATAACACATGTTGAAATGAACAACTACTTTGAAGAAAAAGAGACACTACAGTACCCACTACTGATTCCATAATGTCATGATGTGAAATCCAGCATTGCTATCATTCTTTTTCAAAGTGATTTTAGCTTGTTTTGTTTTGTTTAAGTTCAACACACATGGAGGTATGGACAGCTGTTTTGAGGAGAATGAGAGACACTATGACAGCCATTCTTGGCTTCCCTAATGTCTGGTCTTGAAGACTTGAAATGCCCTCCTCATCCTGCTCAGATCAATTCCATACTAGGTTGTTTCATGTGAATTCCCTGTATGTGACAATATGGACAACTGTTTGGAAGAAAACAAGAGTCAATATGATAGAGAGTGAATATCTCCGATTGTTTAGCTTTGAAATTTATGTCTCTTACATTGCTTTCTTGTGATCTGTTTTGTTCTGTTTTTGTGTTTAATTGTACTCTTTTGATATAATTGCGTGTATGTTTGAATGTGTAAGATGGATGACCATATTGCTGTTTTTGTCAGATCATGCAGCAGAACAGTTAACAGTCTCACTGTTTGAATGTCTACTTTGCATGTTTTAATTTTGTAATTTGAACAACTGTTTCCAAGATGTCAGTATGTAATTTGTCAAGTAATGATTCCTTAGTGTTTTTTTGTTGTTGTTCTTTTCCTTTTTTCCTTGGAATTCTGTATTGTTGCTGCCCTTTATTCCGTTTTGTTTGTTTTTTTCTCTTTAAATAAAATTTAAAAAAATCCATCATTATAAAATCACACAGCAGGATTTTACTTCCCTGGAAAAACTTACCATGCTCTGCTTCTTTATCCCTCTCTTTAACCACTGGCAACCTCTGCTCCTTTTGTTATCTCCATAATTTTGCCTTTTTATGAATGTCAATGTGATTAGGGTTGTACAGTGTGTAGTTTTCTCAGATTAGTTTCATTCTTTAAGTAATCTGAAATTAAGTTGACACCATGTCTTTTCATGAGTTGATAGTTCATTTCTGTCCAGTGCTGAATAATATTCCATTTTCTGGATATATCACGATATTTATTCATCTAGTGAAGGACATCTTGGTTGCTTCCAAGTTCTGACAATTGTAAGTAAAACTGCAATAAATAACCATATATAGGTTTTTCCGTAGGCATATATTCTTAGCAACTCAGGGTAATATCAAGAAATGTGATTGTGGATTGTCTGGTGAGAGCATGCTTAGTTTTGTAAGAAACTGCCAGACTGCTTTCCATGCTACTGGACCAGTTTGCATTCATACAAGCAATGAACGGTGGTTCTCATTGCTCCATATTCTGCTACCACTTAGTGTAGCAGTGTTTTGTGCTTTGGACATTCCAATGGACATATATAGTGATTTCTCATTGTTTTAATTTGCAGTTCTCTAATTACATATGTTGAACATCTTTTTGTATACTTATCTTTTATTTTTTTAAATTTTTAAAAATTTTATTTTAAAAGGGAGTAAAATTAAACACAACAAAACAGAACAGAATGGGACATAAGAAAGCATAAATTTCAAAGCTAGAGAACCAGAGAGCTTCACTATCTGTCATATTGTCTCTTGTTTTCTTCCAAATGGTTGTCCTCATCTTTGCATATGGAGAGCTCATACTAAATAACATAGCCAACCTTTTCACAAGATGTGTAGTTCACTGGCTCCCTCTTGCTAGGCAGGGGGAAGGGGGACACGGGATGGGGGACAGGACGACATGAGACGTCTGATTCTCAGCTCACACACAGGCAGGATCATAGTCAACCGCATGGTGCAGGTCCTGATGCGTCAGGGTCTCTCCCCTGCAGGCCACCGAAAGTCTGCCACACTCACCTGTTGTTTCTTTCTGATGAACTGACCATTCCATTTCCAAAGTTCTGAAATGGCCAACAGACCACAGAAAGAATTCTCTTTAGGCTCCTGTTTGAAACCCGCAGCTACAGTGATCTGCTGGCCTTGCTTCAGGGCCACTTACTTGTTATTTTTGTATTTTCTTTGGTGAAATACTCATTCAAGCTTTTTGCCTATTTATTTATTTTTCATTTTTGTGGAGCTGAGGATTGAGCTAAGAGTGTCATACATACGAGGCAAGTGCTCTAGATCTGCAGACATTTGTATCATTAAGTTGTTTATTTATTATTTTGGAGTTTTAAGAGTTCATTATATATTTAAACAATAGGTTTTTAAAAATCAGTTACATTTTGAAACTATTTTCTCCAAAACTGTCTTGTAGGGAATTCCATGATGATGTCAGAGTGCTGAGCGCTGGAGAAACAGCCATCTGATATTTGGAATCCAGATACTGGAATATAGCAATTAAGGAAGAGAAGGAGGAGAGAAGTGGGTCCCCAGGACCCAGCAAGGATGTGAAGCAAGAATCAGCTCACAAAGAGGGAAAAGAAAGGCCCACAATGCAAAGACAGAGGTGGCAGAAAACACTTTCTCCCTGAGCCCGAGCTCAAGACATGGGAGGAGTGGCTGGAATCTGCAGAGCCACAGTGTCTGCTGATGACCCCAGAGGTCTCAAAGAGAAACACACCAGTGGAACAGAGCAGTGAATGCCATGCATTGCAGTGGCTGCTGAGTTATTTGGGTTCAGATGTCCTGCAGGAGAGGGAGACTGGCTGGTCACCATTTTGGCAAGGGCCACACTGAACTCAGAAGTGAGGGCAGCTGTGGGTTGGCACCATCTAGCTGCTCCCATTGTCAGGGGAGGTGCAGTGGAGCTTGAACTGGCAGGCATTCAGGGAGCTGAGATCGGGCTGGCAGGAGGCACACAGAGGGCTGCTGGCTGACAGCTCAGGTCCCAGCCTCATAGCCAGAAGCCAGAGGGAGCCTGACCTTCACTGGAGCTTAAGACCAAGCTCTGTTGGGGTTACTCAGCGCCACTCTAATTCTACTGTTGGCCTGCCAGGATCAGTGAACGAAGAGCCAGGCTCTGTCTGCCTGCCTTGCCAACCGGGACAGCAGAGACGTGCCCTGCAGTGGACATTTTTCTCCTTGGTTTTTTCTTTTCTTTGGTTTTTAAGTTTTTTCTCTTTTCCTTGATTGTTTGTTCTAGTTTTTATATGACTGTGAACATTGTTTCTAATTTATTTTTGTTGTTGTTCTGTTCTGTTCTTGTTTCTGTTTCTTTCTTCTTTCTTTCCCTCTGATCTCCTTTACCAGTTCCCAAAGCTCACAGAATTATCCTTTGTCCTCCAGCCTTTCCATTCTTCTATTCTCTATTGTTCTCTCTGACCCCTTTTAAATTTTCTCCTCTAAGGGTAAATTTGCCATATTGAGGGCATATTCACCATTTTCTGGTTTGTTTTAGATTTTGTTGTGTAACTACATATCTAGTTCATATATTAAAGGCATAAAATTAATAGTTACCACAGTTTGTTATTTTCTAGGCTGTGTTTGATGCTGTTGTTGTTATTGGTTGTTCTATATCAGCTAACGTGACACAGTTGTTCTAATCAGTTATTCTTTCTGGCATCCCAAGACTGGGATTGCCTGCGAGGCACAAACAATACTACAGGACAGTGCCAAAGAACCAGGGGCTGGGCCAGATAGACAGCAACTTCTTATCCCAACAAATTAAAGAGGTAAGATTTTGAAACAGACCCAAAAACCAAAAGCCAGGATCACCTGCAAGACATCTCTGAGAATTAGTCATTTCTTAAGGGTTTTAAAGACTAGCAATTAAGCTACCTGCCATAAACAATTTATAAGTATTGATTTAGAAATTACACTTTTAAAAAATGGAAATGAGAAGACATTTAAGTAAGATACAATCCAGACTTCCAGCTCACCTATGGCAAACCCAGAGGATGATGAGGAAGAAAAGTTTGAAAGTCACCCACCTGGACTCTTTGAGTGGTAACATCAGAAATAACAAAGCAGATGAATGACGCTCTAGAAAAAAATCAAATCAGGAATAATTTCTCAGATAACTTCAGAGATTATGGCCATAGTGAAGGGTATGATTAGTGAATCTAGAGAAGATATAGATAAAAGTATAGAGGAGCTTAGGAAAATGATGGAAACCCTGAGTGCCCAATATAGGAAAGAAGCAGACTCCATGAAGCAGATATTCAGAAGATTAAAAACTCTATTGGGAACAAGTCAGCGTCTCTCAAGATCCAGCCATCTTGGAACTTGGGGAAAGAACAAGAAAGCAAAGAGCCCTCCTTCCTAGTAAGCAAGTGGCGGCACCAGTGAGCAGCAGGCATGCCAGGGAGAGAACAAGGCAGAGTCTCCCGTGAGCCTACCAGCGCGTGGGCTGAGAATCAAACGTCCCATTCCCCGCCCTCCCCGCCTCTGGCACGCCCCCACCCCATTTAGCAACTGGCAGGTGTTGAGGACAGCCAGAGTTGTTAGCAACTAAGGCACATAAAGCAACTAAATGCTTGTGTTGTTGGGTTGATTATGCTGACCTGGGGCCAGAGGTCTGAGCATCTCTTGGGAGGATGACCCTATGCAATATAACAAATATGGGGGAGTTCCTTCTAGCTTCTCTCTGAAGGCAAATATTGTTTTCACTGTTTTGCTTTGTTCTGATTGTTTTGCTTTATTCAATATTCTCTTTTGATAGGTTTTATAATGTTCTGTTTTTGGTTTGATTTGTCTATACCTGACTGAATGGACAACTATTGTGAAGATAACAAGATATACTATGGAACCTATTACTGTTATCCCGGTGTCTTGCTGTGAAGTTCTGTACCAATTTCACTGCACTGTCTTGACTGGCTTTGTTCTTTGTTTTGCTTTATTTTACTATCTTCAAAAAAAAAAAACTATTGAAAATGCAGGAAGAACCAATGTGAAGACAGAATATGAGACCTAGAAGACATATTTGCAGTTAGTGATCTTGAAAAGAAAAATTTCTTAAAAATAGCAAGAGAATGGCCAGGCACGATGATGCATGTCTGTAATCACAGCACTTGAGGGGCTGAGTCAGGAAGATTGCTGTGAATTCAAGGCCAGCTTGCGTTACAAAGAGAGTTCAAGGCCAGCCTTAACTGTATAGTGAAATTCTGTCTCAAAAAGGCAAAACAAAACAAAACAACAACAGAAACACAAAAAAGACCATAAAAAATCGATCCAACAACTGCTAGATGCAAAGAAAAATAAAATAAGATCAATTAGAGTCATTTTGCAAATAACCTAATAAACCAATTCACAAAAGGAATGGCAGAAAACTTCCCAAGCAGGGAGAAATAATTTGACATGTGGGTAGGTGTGGCATATAGAACTCCAATTAGTTATGATTTTTTAAAAAAATCTACACCAAGGCATATAACAGCCAAGATTCAAGAAATTCAACATAAGAACAGAATATTAAGAGCTACTAGAAGCCAGGTGTTGTGGTACATGCCTATAACCCAAGTGCTTCAGAGGCCAAGGCAGGAGGATTGCCATGAATTAGAGGCCTGGGCAACACAGTGGGCTCAAGGCCAGCCTAAACTACATAGTGAGACCTTACCTCAAACAACAACAACAACCAACCAACCAAACAAAAAACAGATAAAAGGAAAACCCATCAGAATTACAGCAGACATCTCACCAAAAAACTTGAAGGCAAAGGAAGCTTGGACTGAAGTATTTCAAGCCCGAAAAGAAAACAACTTCCAACCCAGATTGATGGACTCCACAAAAATTATCTTTCAAAACTGATGGAAAAATAAGATACTTCCATGAGAAAGAACCCTGAGGAAATTCATGAACACCAAACCAGAACTTCAGAATGTTCTGAAGGACATTCTAGAAAGAGATAACAAGGATTACAGCACCATGAACCCCAACAGAATTAATCTACCAGACAAGGCAAACAAACAAACAGAGCAGAAAAATGGGAGCCAGCAATAGGAAAATAACATGACAGGATAAGTCCATATTTACCAATGTTAATGGTCTTACTTCAACAGCAGAATGGATCAAGAAGCAAGATCCAACAATATGCTACATACAAGAAACACATTTAACCCAAAAAGAAATTCATAGACTGAGTGTTAAAAAAAGCAATATTACATGTGACAGGAACCCTGAAAAAGGCAGAGGTGGCTATTCTTTTTGAAGACGAAGTGGATTTTAAGCCAAGACTGATCAGGAGAGACAAAGAAGGTCACTAAATCCTTATTAAAGGAACAATCAATCAAAGAGGAAGCGATAAACAATACTATATATGTATATATGTGAAAAATCAAATAAGCACTAATACAGTTGTAACAGGGAGCCTCAGCACACCACTTTCACAAATTGATAGATCGAGTAGACAAAACAATCAATAAAGAAACATCAGAACTGAACCAAAGTTTTGAATAAATGGACTTAGTAGATGTCTGGAGAGTTTTCTACCCCAAACATCAGAATGCACATACTTCTTAGCTGCACACAGGACAGCCTTTACAACAGGCCACAACTAGCAAAGGAATTGAAAATGCCCTATGCACATTATCATTATAGACTATAGTGTGACAAAATGGGAAATCAAGGGCAACCCCCCAAAATTTGATAAATACATAGAAATTAAATAATACCCTCCTGAATGACCAATAGCTCACAGATGTTATTAAAGAAGAAATTAGTTTCTACAATTAAACAAAGTGCCAGTACAACATACGTGAACTTGTGGGTATGTTATGGGTATGAAAGGTGTCCTATGTGGTGATTTCTCATGTGAGGAAAACAGACAAGATAAAATAAATTATCTAATGTTGAACCTCAAGCTTTTAGAAGAAGAAGAGCAAGTCAAGCACAAAGTTTGTAAGAGGGAGGAAATTATAAAGATCAGAGCAGAAATTAATGCAATAGAGGCTAAGAAAACAACATACAGAATCAATGAATTGAAAAATTGGTTCTTTGAAAGATTAAATAAAATTCACAAATGCTTAGGGAACATTATCAAAAAAAGGAAAGAAAAGACTCAAACATATGCAATTAGCAATGAAAAGGGTACAATCACAGTGGATTCTATAGAAATCCAAAAAATTATCATCTATTTGGAGAACTTATACTCTAATAAGATGAAAAACCCAAAAGAAATGGACAGATTCTTAGTTATATATCACTAAGGGTGAGTCAAGTATTACCAAGGTTGAGTCAAGAAGCTATAAAAATTCTAAATAACTGAATATCAAAGAAATTAAAGTATGTGATTAAGAATCTACCAACCATGAAAACCCCAGGTCCTGATGTATTCATTGCTGAACTCTACAGGAAACTTAGAGAAGATCTAATGCTACTATCCTCAAGCTCTTTAATTAAATTGAAAGAGAAGCAATACCCTCAAACTTGTTCCTGGAAGCAAGCATTAAGCTGATACCAAAACCAGAGAAGGAATCAACTCATACAGAGTACTAAAGGCAGTCTCCCTAATAGACATAAATGCAAAAATCCTCAATAAGGTCCTGGCAAACCGAATGCAGCAAGTTATCAAGGAGGTTAATACACCATGGCCGAGTAGGATTCATCCTAAGGATGCAGAGATAGTTCAAGGCATGAAAATCGGTAAATGTAAAACACCATATTAATAGAGTGAAGGACAAAAATCACATGATCGTCTTAATGGATGTATTTGACAAAGTCCAACAGTCATTCATGATAAAAACCCTACAAAAAATTGTAATAGATGGCCTTTATCTCAATCTGATAAAAGCCAACTGTGACAAATCAATAGGCAAACTCAATAACAAAAACTGAAAACCTTCACTCTAAAATCAGAAACAATATAAGTATGTCTACTGTCACCACTCTTATAGTTCTAGAAACATTAGCTGGAGCAGAAATAAAAAGAATAAGGATAGGAAAGGAAGAATTTTAATTATCATTATTTGTGTATGGAATGATACTCTCTACATTGAAGATCCCAAAAACTCCACCAGAAGACTTCTAGATTTAATAACCAAATTCAGTAGCATAACTGGATACAAAGCCAAAACTTAAAAATCAATAGCATTCCTGTACACAAACAACAAACTCACTGAGAAATAACAACTTTCACAATAGCAGCAAGAAAAATGAAATACCTAAGAATCAGTGTAACAAAGGATGTAGAAGACTTTTACATTGAAAACTACAGTACTGTGACAAAGCAGATCAAAGAGGATAGCAGAAAAAGGTGTTCTTGGGTAGGAAGAACCAATATAGAGAAAATGGCCATATTCTCAAAATTGTTATACAAATTTAAAGCAATTCCAACCAAAATACCAATAGCATATGTCACAGAATTAGAAAAAAACAATTTCTAAAAAAACCAGAAGAGACCTAGAATAACAAAAGCAGTCCTGGGCAACAAAGTCAAGACAGAGAGCATTAGAACACCTGACTCAACATTATATTCCAAAGCTACTCTGATAGAAATAGCATGGTACAGGCAAAATAAATAAATAAATAAATAAATAGGCACAGTGATCAGTGAAACAGGTCAGAAGACACATAAAGAATAGCAAACAGAGAGGAGACAAGATGGCGGACTGGTAGGTAGCAGGAGAGAGACCCTCTCTGAGAGAAACAGCTCAAATGCCAGAATAAAACACCCTGGAGAGACCCAAACAGAGAGAGATAGACTCTTACAACCCACAAAGAAACTAAAGTGAAAAAACCTGCTCGAATATGAGGTCCTGGGGCTACTATTAGTGAAGATAAGATCAGGGAGCACAGCACCCTCCTCGAGATGCCTGAATTCCTGCCAGACCTGAACAAGTGATCCGCGCCGAAGCGACTGTCTTGAGCCGCCGGAGCTCGGAGCTGAAAAGCCCTGCATCCAGCTCGCTGGGACTGGCTCTGCACACGACGTACCCAGAGGCACCGTGAATTCCCACCGCAGCTGCGCTGAAGTCGGAGGTTGGGGAGCCCAGCAGTTCTCCGGGACGTGGTGAGTGATGGGAATAAGACCCTCCCACGGGAAAGGGGAAACCGACTGGATGATATGTTGGATTTGGGCAGGACAGCCCTAACTCCATAAGGAAGTGGCTTCAGCTGGTTACTCCCCTCGCCGAGTGGATTGGTGGAATCTGCTTGGACTAGGCTGCGCCTCTGGCGGGGACCCAGTTACTTCCCTGAGATCAGTGCACACTGACGCAGTGAAGGCCTGCAAAGGTTGACTGGCCCAGAAGGGAGGAGCTAGTGCACACTGCCTGTGGGTGAACTCTAATCTCTGATAACCTATTGAAGAGGGCTAAAGCTCCTAGCCTGCACCCTCTAGAGATGCCTTAAACAACAAGAAAAGGGTCTGGGAATTACACTGTACACTTGTATGGAAGGAACCAAAAACATGACAAAAGGGAGAAATAAGAAAACACTCCCAGCCCCCAACCCTGAGAACATTGATCCAGGAGAGGTAAATACAAAAGAGACTGAGGGCAGCAAAAATGCAACATCAAACACAGCATTAGCGGACATAAAGAG
>PVJX010024621.1:0-27858 GCA_004027295.1 Dolichotis patagonum
ATAGCTTTTCCTATTTGCATATTTATTTCATTTGATATCATTTCAGACATTTCAGGTGTATGGCTTCTTTTTTCTTCTATGTACACAGCTTCTAAGCTTTCTTGGGGAGGGCTAGGGCTTTGAGCCTGCCTTTTGGTCTTTCCTTTTGTCATTTTTCTATATTTCCTTACTTTGAGTGGTGTTCCAAAGCTTTCTCTGCTTATGCGGCAAATTACCTGTTACACCCTGAGTTCCTGGAGTGACAGTGGCTCCCCCAGAGGCTCTTGGCTTCCTCACAGGGTCCTAACTCCCCTCTGTGGGCTCCTGGCTCCCTAAGTTGTAAGGCGAATGCTGGGTGTGGCCACCCCGGAGCCTGTGGGATCTCAGGCAGGGCAGGCCTCCGTGCTTTGTCCCAGGCAGGTCTCCAGGAGGTTCCCTGCGAGTGAAGGGCCTACAGGTCCCAAAGAGTCAGGCCAGAATGTTGGTTTCTGAAAAGTTCCCGGTCCCAAACGGACCTGGCCAAGATGCCAGTCTCCACAATATTCCCAATCCAAACAGCCCGGGCCACTCCGTGGGTCCGAGAGTTTCGGGTCCCAGAGAGACAGCCCGAGATGCTGCTTTCTGGGAGACTTCCTGGGGGTGAAGGGCGGGGCTACGGGCCCAAACAGACTTGGCCCAGATGCCGATCTCCAGGCAGTTCCCTGCGGATGAAGGGGGGGCCTACCAGTCCCAAAGAGTCGCCCCGAGATGCAGGTCTGCGCAGACTCTTGATCCAAACAGCCCAGGCCACTCTACGGTTCCGAGACTTTCAGGTCCCAGAGAGACAGGCCGAGATGCTGCTTCCTAGGAGACTTCCTGGGGGTGAAGGGCGGGGCTATGAGCCCAAACAGACCCAGCCCAGATGCCGATCTCCAGGCAGTTCCCTGGGGATGAAGGGCGTGCTTATCAGTCCCAAAGAGTCGCGCCGAGATGCAGGTCTGCGCAGACTTTCGATCCAAACAGCCCAGGCCACTCTACCGGTCCAAGAGTTTCGGGTCCCAAAGAGACAGCCTGAGATGCTGCTTTCTGGGAGACTTCCTGGGGGTGAAGGGTAATTTTAATCAAAGATTACACGATGTAATTTTTGTTATTGTAAAAAGAACAGTGTTTAAATGGTGTGATTTAGCCATTACATAAGTGATTTTGCTTCTGTGTTTAGTTTATATCTAGATGGTCCTCCAAAGCTTCAGGTGCTCCTGGGGCTTTTGAAAGGTAACTGGACTACTGGGTTCATGTCTGACTTGCTGTGATGAGCTGAGGCCTCGTAGAGTACAGCCTAAGAGGGTGTTATCACCTCCTGCTTCCTCCCTCCACTCTCTCTGCTTCCTGTCAAACATGCCTCTGTGCCATGCCACCCTGTTTTACAGCCAGCTCTCTATGGACTGAACCCTCTGCAAACTAACCCAAAATAAACCTTTCCTCCATTAACTGTGGGTGTCTGGTACTGTCTCAGTGATGACCAAGTGACTAAGCGTGTAACTGAGTTGAGGCACTGTGCTCATTTCTTCAGCTAAAATCCAGGGTGTGTGACTTTGCTCACTTAATACTATGAATGATATTCTTTTCATCAAGTCACATCGAAAATTGACCAGATAGAGAAAACAAAGAGAAAGCATACATTTGATAGCCCATAGTAAGTTAAATAGTGAAGAAAAGAAAATCTAACTAGTTTCTTATAACTCTTTAAAACTTAAGCCCCAAAAGGTTTTAGAATAAATGCTAAATAAATGTAAATACTATCACAGTTATTAATGTTAGAATGAATTACAAGTACTTCATGCTGTTAAAATTACTGTTCTTTAACTCTTTCCATATTTTTGTGCTCCCAGAAATTCAAATAAGAAAAATTGTATAAGAGTAACAATCAGTGATTCTATACTCCCAAAACTTTCTCTCATGTTAAATCTGCCTGATCAGCTCTAATATACTTCAAATAAAAGATATCCATTTAAATGTAAGCACTTTTATCAAACATAGCTCAAGAAGCACTTGTTTGCCGATTTTATTGCAGAAATATATACTATATGAGTAAAATATAGATCCTGTCCTCAGGTATTCCCATAAAGTACATAAATAAGATACATAAGGAGTTACAATGTAATATGATGAGTACAATTACAGATATGCAGAGAAACTGCGGTAGTAGCAGAAGCAATTAACTGTAGAACGGATCAGGAAGACTTCCTGTCAGAAGTGCTGTGTGCCTGCTGGGTTTTTAGGTATGGCTGGATCTCAGCACGCAGGTGAGAATAGAAGTGCTTCTTCTTACTTCCTCATTCTTTATCCATGAATACGATATATTATAATTCTATAAATGTGTTCTCAAAGAAATAATAACTTAAAAGTCCTGAAAGGCGCCCACATCATCTCATGTCTTAGTCAGTTTTCTACCATTCTGACAAAATACTTGCGGTAAAAGACTTATAAGAAAGAAAAATTTAGTATGGCTCACACTGCTGCCCATCTGGCAGCATCTTACCTGTGGCAAGGAGGTATGGCAAAGGAAGCCTGCTCATCCCATGGTTCTGGGGACTAAAAGAAACAGAGAAAGACCAAGACCAGTGTCCCCATGTCCCTTGGAGGGCACAGCCCTGACAGCTTCACTTCTTCACATGAGACTTCTCCTTCTGGAGGCTCTGCCACTCCTGGTAGCATCACAGGCTGAGGACCAAGTTTTTAACACGTGGACTATGGTACACTGCAGATCCAGACCATGGGCTTGCTCTAAAAATCAGCAGTACAAATAGACTTCCACATATTTGCAGTTCTGTATAAAACTGGTCAAGACCAAAATGATACCTCTCTCTTCCAGCAGTGGCACAGTGAAGTAAGGGCACAGACTCTGGCCCCAGGGTGTGGGCTTGATTTCAAGCCATGCTGCTCACTTGCTGTGTAATCCTGGTCATGGTATTTACCCTCTTTCATTCCCTTGTTTATAAAATAGAAACAGTAATACCAGCAGTACCTGCTTTGGAGCAGTGATGGTGAATCTCTCCGACGGGTGCCCAAATGCAACCCCAAACTGACTTATTTATCATAAATCACCAACACTGCAGTTACACTCGAATGCTGAGGTTTTAGTTTAGAAAAAAAACTCACACATTAATGTCTTTTGTCTTAAAAGAAAACACAATAGCATACATGCTATAGGTTTGCCACCGCTGCAGGTTTTTCATTAAGATTAAATGAGCTAACAAAATTAAAACACTCAAAATAGTGGTGCCTAGTAAGGGCTCTATAAATGTTAGAAATGTTAGTACTGTCCAATTCTTTTAAATAGTCTGAATGAAGAGAATGTAGTAGCCACCTAATTCAATTGCAGCTGATGGTTGGTTCTACCGAAATAGCTAACTTTTCCTTTAGAAGTGTCCCGAGAAGACATCACTAGTGATGATTTCGTGATGGTTCCATAGTGTAGTGGTTATCATGTCTGCTTTACACTAGTGATGATTTCTTAATGTTCATTTTTTGAAATTCTGTATCATTCCTATCCTTTTTCCTGTTATCCTTCTAAGTAAAAAAAAATGATATTGAATATGTGTCCCTTGAAGGATAATAAAATACAAAAAGTGTCCCAAGAAGAAGCCCAAGGCTGTCCCCTGGATCCCTGACCAGTGACTGCAAATCTGCTGAGTTGAATCTATTCTGTAAGAAATATGGAGGCTGGGGGAGGGAACCTCCTATCTTAGCCTGTTCTGTGTTGCTATAACAAAACACCTGAGGCTGAGTACTTATGAAGAAAAACAAATCATTTAGCCCATAGAACTCGAAAGTCCAAGATTGGGCAGCCCTGTCTGGTCGGGCTGTGGGCCTCTGGGGTATTGTGATGTAGCCAGTGGCATTGTGTGTGAGGAATGGTGTACTGGGTCAAGGAGGGGCCAACCTCATCCTTTAGTGATGATCCACTTTCACGGGGTCAAATCCAGTCCCACAAGGTGTGAGAGACAGCATTAGTCCCTTCATGAGGGTGGGGCCCCCACAATCTGGTTATTTTCTGCACTGTTGAAAACAACACTGGGATCTCTGTGCCCAGGATATGGGGAACAGACCACACTGGGCACCAAGATGCTAGCATGTGAACCTTCAACACAGAGTCGCCTCCTTTCTGCTGTCTGGCTCAGAGGAGGACGAATGTGTCACAAAATCACCCGGACGGAAGACGAGTTTTCTCACGTAAGACATAAACTCTCATGCCATGCTTTGCAGAAAGGTGAAAGGTAAAAACACCATTCTAAAGCCAACAATGCCCACATTTATCAAAATGCAATGTACTGACACAAAAAATGCAAAACTCAGTTGTAGAATTCTGAGTCAGGCCCGGCAGTGTTCTCTGGAGGAGCCTGGCCCAGAGAAGGCTTTCCCAGATGTCCAGGCTCTGATCTTTAGGGTTAGTAACCCAAGGGTTAGGAGCGCAGTCAAGTGCTTTAGAGGCACTCCACTCTGTGGCACAAAATGTCACTGGTGCCATCAGTAATTCAGTAAACACAATGGGCCAGCTCTGAGGTGCCCTTGCCAGCCATGGGTGTAGAACACGGAAGGCTGTCCTGCTCTTAAGTCCCACTTCAGAATGGGAATCATAGCTAACATGAATTCAAAACTTAATACATGACACTCACTGTGCTCAGAAACTTTCATGTGTTGCTTCGCTTCATCTTTAGTCCCTTGTGGTAAATACTGTTAATATGCACATTTTACAGAGGAGGACACTGAGGCACGCGCTCTGCCAAGGTTGTATCAGTTTTACAGGAGGACCTAGGACTCACACTGAAGTCTGTCTCACTTTGAAGCCCAGATCTTTCACCTTATATTAAGATCTGAATTCTCTGGAGAAAAACACTGTTTCTCTGTTATGAGGAAAGGACTACAAGTGAGTGGTTTGAAAGTGGACAAAATTGACCTCAGGGAAACTTTCTAAACAGCATGCCTATTTTAGGTGCTGGTACACCTCTGATTACGTCTTTCTCCTGTGCTAGAGGTGGTGAACCAATGGCTCTCATGCCCAGCCAGCTGTTTATATCATTGAAAGCTCTAAAAGTGCACTGTCGCTGTCCCACACTGTTCTGGTTCTTTTGCGTTTTGAAGTACATGTTTAATAAGGCTATTGATCTTATTATGACATTTCTATTTGCAAAATGAAATTTGATAATCGCCATTGCAGTTCCCGGCCCTGACGTCCCACAAGTGTCACACCAGCTCCGCTTTCTCTCCTGTCCTGTGTTCCTGTAGCTATTGACAGACCTCAGTGCTGTCGCAGACAGCGGAAGCCATTCTGCGGCCCCAAACAAGCTCGGACACCTGTCTTTTCCTGGTCCTTCTTGGCTCAGCCATGGCTTCACAGTTGTTTACCGAATCTCTTGGGAACATGACACTGGTGCTCTGAAAGAACTGCGCCAAACGCGCCAGGCTCCAAGGCTCAGTCCCAGTCCTTGAAATGTAGATGTGGAGAGATTGGCTGTCTGAATTCTGGCCTCTAAAAGCTTTTATTGACTAGGTGGAAACCAACATAGCTTTGAATTCACATTTACACACAGCTTCCTTAAGGCCACAATTCGCAGGCAAAACAGTTGCAGTGTGTTTCAGGTGATGGTTCAGCATTGGAGCTTAAAGATCATCCAGTTAAGCTCTTCTATTCTGGACATGAGGAAACAAGATTCCGAGTGGTGAAGTTACATCCCAGAGCACACAACTTACGAATGATTACCAGGATTAGAAACCAGATCTTCTCATCCACCTGCCTTCTAGTGAAAGACCAAAGGCTGAGGGACAGATGGGTGATGGAGGTGACCTGGCAAAGAATGAAGAGCCTGACTCTTCCACAGGTTAAACCATTAACCTCTCTCTACCAGTCTCTTCAACTATAAACTGATGAATTCGATCTCAAATTGTCCAGTAAGTTAGCTGCTAGGACAGATGTAGATATTAAACACTGAAATGATGATAGTCTAAATTTCATGTCCTGCACATATAAAATATGCATAGGATTTCAAAAAATTAGTGTCACAAAAAGAATGTAAAACATCTCATTACATACTTCCCATATGACTTACATTTTTTAGTTTAAAACAATTTTTAAAAATTTTTTATTAAGTTGAAGGTAGTAAAATACAAAGACGGAACAAAGCCAAATGAGACAGTGCAGTGAAATTGGTACAGAACATCACAGTAGGCTACCAGGATAACAGTAATAGGTACCATAGTATATGGTACCTTGTTATCTTCACAATAGCTGTCTTTTCAATCAGGTATAGCAAAATCAAACCAAATACAGAACATTATAGAACTTATCAAAACAGAATATTGAATAGAGCAATACAGTTAATCAGAACAAAGCAAAAGTGATAACAATATTTCCCTTCAAAGAGATGGTAAAAGGAAATCCCCCATATTTGCTATTTTGCATAGGGTCAACCTCCCAAGAGATGCTCAGACTTCTGGCTCCTATTTGCTAATGGGGGGTGGGGAGTGGGATGTTTGATTCACGCCAGTAGGTTCTCCTTTACTTACCAGGGAGGCGAGCAGGTTGCTTTCTTTCCCAGCACCCTAAGTTCCAACATGGCGTGGATCACAGGAGATGCTGGCTGGTCCTCTCCCTGGGGTGCCCACCGCTTGCTCAAGCCACGTCTGCTTACCAGAGAGGTGAGCCTGAGTTACATTTTTAAATGATAACATTTCAGACATACTGGATTAAGGAAAATATCCTACCAAAGTTGCTTTTATCTGTTTCTTTTCTTATTTTTTAAAATGTGGTTATTAGCAAATTTTAAATTACCTGTATAGCTGGCATTTTCAGTTTTACTGGAAAACTGTTTACTGGATCCTTGTCAGGGGTCATTAAAGTCTTCTGGCAAACGGACAAGTCATAAATATTTTGGCCATTGCTGACCACATGATGTGTGTTGCAGCTACTCAGCTCTGCCCTTGGGGCCCTGAAGCCACCACAGACGTCCCTGAGCAAGTCAGTGTGGCCAGGTTCATTAAGACTTGAGTTATCAAAATGAGAGATGGGGTGGATGTGAGCCACCAGCTAGCTGATCATTGTCATCTATTCTCTCTGTTTTCCACTCAACATTTTCTGAAGAGCTATTATCCATTTTAATATTTAATAGTATCTACTATTTATTTTAATTTTTAAAATAAAGACAGCTTCTGCCTTGAGTCTAGAGGAGAAGCCAAGAACACAATGGTGATCAGGAGCTAAACAAGACTTCTTAGGGGGCAAACACTGAGGGAGAGCTCTGAGGAAGAACCCAGGGATTTCTAGATTGGAGAAAGGGCTTTATCTGGGGAGATATGAGAGCATGCTCAAAGGGGATGTATGTGTAGGTGGGGGAGGGCAGAGCTGTGGCAGTGACCATGTCAAGTAAGGGGGAAGTGGGGCAGAAGCTGGAGGACAAGATGCCACCTAGGCCGCACTGACAGCACGCTTGGGAGCTGTGATAGCACATGGCAACCTGGAGGGGTATTCTGAGGGCCAAGCCTGCTATCCTGGGCAGCTGCGAGTCAGCACCAGCTGTGGGGGGCAGCCACCTGGCAGCATGTGGAGAGGCAGAAGTGTCAAGTGAGCAGTCTCCAGGTAACTAGATCTGCTTTGCATCAGAGGTTGAAAACCCAGTCCAGTGCTGGCCCCAAAAGGGCCTAACAGCCTTAGCAGGTGCTGCCAGCAGCGTTGAGCAGAAGCAGACAAGAAGGGAACAGCAAATAAAGGGAGGAAAGTGCTAAGGAAGTAAGGTGAAATCTGAGTTAGTTTAGAGGCAGTAAGTCCTGTTAGTCACCTGGGGAGACCCTTGGAGGTACGGGGCTGCCAGGCTGCAGAGTGATCCATGCATTTTTTTTTTTAATCTTTTTTTTTTCTGTACCGAGGATCGAACTCACGACCATGCACTTGCAAGGGAGGCACTTATGCCGCTGAGCTAAATCCCTGGCCTGTTCCATGCATTTTTGCTCTAAGCCATGCACCAAATCTTTTTTAAAATTGGACTTAAAAATTACACTGTGGATTATAATGATATTTAAAATTTTAAATATGTGAGGCATATATAAGCAAGTGAAAGATAAAAGAAGAAAAAAGGAAGATAAGAAAGAAAGAGGTTGATGAAAATATGCTGGTGGTAGGGACTGAAGCTGGCACCCCCACCTTTGGAGAATCTGAGTTTCCTGGAATCAGGCCCAGACATGGGCGGTTTTACATGATGATGCCGGTGCACAGGCAGAGTAAGGAGCACTGGCTTGGCTGGCAGAAGCCAAGGTGAGGCCCAAGACTGTTCAGCGGGTAAAAAGAGGCTCTCAGGAAGGCAGGAAAACAATAAAAAGAACCCAAATCTATTCTCATCCATGGTAAACAATTCTACAAGTATTTCTAGTTGGTTACTACTGTTATCTGTGGTAGCAGCATGCACAAGTTTCTGCTCAGGGTGACATGACTGCAATCAGACAGACTCACCAGAGGTTTCTGGCCCAGACGTCCAGATTTTCTAGAGTACTCCCTGGTTTGGGGATCTGGACTCTTGGAAACATGTCTTCTGATGCTCAGGGTTACCAGTGAACTCAGAAAACAGAATGTGACTCTAAAGTCGATGAGCTAAGCAGTTGCAGACAAGCAACAAATCTTACCTGGTGTAATTCTCTCTCTATCTGTGTCTGTCTCTCTGTCACTCCCTCTCTTTTCTGGCAGAAGACTAATCCACAATGAGTTGGGTTTGGGGGATGTAGCTCAGTGATAGAGCATTTGTCTGTCATAGGTATAGCCCTAACTTGATCTCCACTATCAACCAGGAAAACAGCAAAACAAAACACCAGATATACAAGATTAAAAATACTTATGAATAGTACTCACCCTTTGTAGTAGAAGAGTTATAAATTCATATTTCTCCATTTTAATAGTTAAGAATAGAAAATAAGAATCCCTTTCTAAAAACTAACTCTACCTGATTTCTTTCTTTCTCTTTGTTTCTCTATCTCTTTCTCTCTTTCTTTCTTTCCTGGCACTGGGGATTGAACTCAGGACTTTTGCCCTCAGCTATATTCTCAGCCAGTTCACAATTTTTTTTTTTTGTAAATTTTGAGACAGGGTCTCTTAGTGACTAAGCTGGGTTTGAAGTTGGGATCCCCTTCTTCATACTCTAATGTATTGATTTTGAGTTTAAAATCAAAGGTAAGAATTTTCATTTTTCTTATTGTCTTCTCTGTGGGTAAAAATGATATTTTGTAGTTTTGTGAACTGGGTTGTTTTCCTTATTTCAGTTTTATAATCTATTTAACAAGTATCATATACTTATGGTTTCTTACTTATGATGGTTTAGCTTTTAATTTTCAATTTTACAATGCTACAAAAGCAACACACATTCAGGAGAACCCGTACTTTAAATTTTGGTCTTTTTCAGACTTACTAGTCAGCTTCTATTGCTTGGCAAACTTTCTTCCATCCACTAATTACAGGTGAAGAGGTTTACTTTGACTTACAGTTTCAGAGGGTTCAGTCTGTGGTTGGCTGGCTCCGCTCAGGAGCCTCCGGGAGGAAGGTTGTGGTGAATAGAGCAGGAAAGCAAAGCCTGGGCAGAGCACCAGTGAGAGATCTCCCTCAGAAGGAGTGCCCAGGGGCCGTCCCTCCAACGGCACGCTCAGCTGTGAACGTCAGTGGATGCACGCATTAAAGAGTACAGAGCCCTTAGCTAATCACCTCCCCAGGAGCCTCTTCACCCAATCAAAACCAACTGGCACACCTGAGCTGGTGATTGGCAGTAGTGATGCTCTTTCTGTGTTGGGCAGTAGCTGTAAACTGCAGCATTCAGTCAGCTTTGCAATCCCAGGGGAAACAAATGTCCTTTTCAGCGTACTGTGTAGCTGAAGTATTGCAACATTCAGTGGGCTCATGGTATTACATGTGTTCTCAGGGGCTGGGGTATAGCTCAGCAGTCCTAGGTCCGATCCCTGGCACGGCAGAGAAAAAATTGAATACATTTTCAACTTTTGGCTAAGTTGATTAGAGCACAACTGTACCCCAAGACAAAGAGCATCTGTAGTGTATTTCACAGTGACCTTGTGGGTAGCTTGTGATGAGGCTATGGCTCCTCTAAAGCTCATGCATTCACAGGTGGGGCTCTATGGAGGTGGCTGGACCTAGGGTGTGAGAACTTGGATTAAGGCTGTGTGACCACTCAGTTAGTCCACTGGTTGTTTCAGCATAGTTCTGGGTGTGGATAGTGGGAAGGCCTGGCCTGGGTGTGGGTGGTACCACCCAAAAGTCTTGTAGCCTGAAGGAGATAAAAAGGAGAGAAAGGGAGCTGCTGCTACTCCGTGCTGCCTGCTGCCTCTTGCCTTCTCTGCCGTGGACCATTTTTTCTCCATGATGCCCCTTTGTCGTGCTGACCTAAGGAGCTATCCCACTATGGACTGAAACCCCTACAAATGGTGAGCTAAAATAAGCCTCTCCTCCGTCCACTGTGGGTATCAGGCATTGTGTCTCAGCAACAAGAAAAGCAGCTAAGAATGCCAGACTGGTCTTTGTGCAACACTGAAATTTTTTAAGGAACATGCTATTATTTAGTACCATTTAATGCTCTAATCCTCATGATGTCCTTATGAAGACCTAATCCTTATGATTTCAACAGATTTTTACTCCCTTCTTGCAAATACAGAAATTCAGTCTTAAAGTAGTTAAGTCTATTTTCCAAAGTAGATCAATGACATTTCATTTACTTTAATCTACTAGAACAGTTAAATTCCATCTTTAATAGTGGTCATTTTAAATTTTAAAATGAAAAAGAACAAAAATGATAATACAGAATTTCAAAACAATATAATAGGAGAATAACAATGATTAGTATATTGTTATCTTCAAAGTAGTTGCTCAGATTACAAGATATAGGCATGAAAAAATGATCAAACAATGAATATACAAGCCATTCTTTTTGATGAATTAACAGAGATTAGTAGCATAATTTCTACCATATATATAAAAGTGAATATATATATATATATATATATATATATATATATACACTTTTCATTCTTTCTTTTCTCCTTTCCCTCATCCCAGTTGTTCTTTCCTTTTAAGCAGTTTCTTCTTTCACTTTCACAATATCTATTGTACATTTTGGATCTTTCATTTTTTTATGCTAGGGAGACAATATGATGTTTATACATGCAAGTTTGATTTATTTCACTTATGAAAATGGTTGCATCCATTTACCTATAAAAGCCTCGAGTTTATCCTTACTTACAGCAGAGTAGCACTGCTTTGTATGAAAATACTACATCTTTTTTATCCATTCTGCGGCTGATGGGCTTTTGGGTTGTTTCCAATAGCGTTGTTTTTATTTTTCAGAATCAGATCCACGTTCACTTTACTATACTGAATTTACCCTTCTCTGAGTTGGTCTGGGTACTGTTTAAACTATTTTGTTTAGTCCCCAGGAACTGCTGGGTGTAGTGACACACACCTGCAATCCTAGCATTCCTAGTATAGTAGTAAAGCAGAGGGTCCCAAGTTCAAGGACATTATGGGATACATAGTGAGACTTTATTTACAAACAAAATTCTCAGGAATTCTCTAGTCTTTTATTTACTGGATAGTGATTAACGGCATTCATTTAGTAGAGAAGAGATGCACTGATTTTTTTAAATCTCTGCAGCAGAAGTCCTGAATATTTTTCCTCACACTGTATTAAAAATAATTTGTAAAACAGTCTTTTATTTCTTGACGCTGGGAAAAAATTGGCTACGTACATGTGGAAGAATGAAACTAAACCCTGCTTCTCTTACCAGTTACAAAAGTCAAGTTAGAATGGATTAAGGGCTTAAATATAAGACCTGGAACAATGAAGATACTAGAAGAAAATATATTGGAAGCACTTTAAGATATTGGAATGGGTGAGATTTTTTTTGACAAGATCCCCAAAGCATAGGAAACAAAAGCAAAAATAGACAATGGGATTAAATCAAACTTAAAATCACAGCAAAGGAAACAATCAACATAAAAAGCAGACAACCTACAGAAGAAACCATTTGCAAACTATTTATGTGACAAAGAGTTAATTTTTACAATATATACAGAACTAAAAAAACTAGCAAAAAGAAAAAAATCTAATTAAAAATAGACAATAAATAGATTTACATAGATATTTCTCAAAAGAAGACCTACAAAAAGGCAACTGGTATATGAAAAAATGCTCAGTACCATTCATCATCAGGGAAATGCACAGCAAACCCCAGTGACTTACCACCTCTGTCTAGTAAGGGTGGATATTATTAAAAAGACAGAAGATACTGAATATTGAAGAAGATATGGAGAAAAAAGAACCCTAACACACTGTTGGTGAGAATGTGAATTAATACAGCCATCGTCGACAACAGGGCGATGGGAGCTAGAAGGAGCTGGGCGGTGGTGCATTCCTGGGCCCCCTCTGCTTTCAAGGCTGAGGTTGGAGGATCGCCTTGAGTTCAAGGCCAGCCTGGGTGACACAGCGAGACCTTCTCTACAAACAAACAAACAAGCAGGATTGTGAATACATAAAAATAATAAACAATTATTTCAAAATACTTTTTGGAAAGGACAGTTTTGCATGCCCCCTTGCAATGGGAGACATAAACATGTCACATGTGTATCAAAACATGATATAGTACCCCATAAATAGGTACATCTTTTACATTTCCATGTGTCAGTTAAAATATAAATTTAACATTAAAAAAAGAAAGAAGTTGCATTTACAGAAAAAAAGCAAAAATTGTGTATAGCTAAAAAGATATGATTGTTAAAAAATTAAATATTTTTCACTTAAGTGTGCTTTCAAAAGTTTAGTAATTTCAAGATGTCTTTTAAAAATTTAGTATTATTTAATTATGCCGAAAATGCATCTCACGGAGACATTTTTGAGAGGCCATAACCACCATTTTAAAGCCGGTTTCTCGAATTGCAACGCCAGAGAATACCACAAGGGGGCATGCAAAACTGTCATTTCCAAAAAGTATTTTGAAATCATCGAATTCGGAAACTTTGAGCAGGAAACGATCTGGAGATCTTCGAATTCACGCTTCGTGTGTTTTGGTTTGGAAAACCACGGCTCAGTGCACTTGCTTGGTTCGCACGCATCTCACATCATAACTGGAGGGGGGACCTAAGGATGCTTCTCCGTGGCAGAGTGCAGACTCTGGGTTCAGGGCTCAGCACCGCCAAAAGGAGCGCACGTGGAGGCCGCTCCCACGTTTTCTTGTTCCTGTTCAGCATATATCCTTGCTCTTCTCTGTGACATCGCTTCCCAAATATGTACCATCTTCAAGGCAGCAGACTCAGAAACCCTTCTGTCTCTCTGACAGAAGCTTTCTTTCCTCCATTAAATATATTCTGCTCTTCACCTCCCTTGTTCCTCAAATTCATTCTTGGATTTTAGAGAACACCAGCTTTTACTGGACATCTAACAGGTTGGGAGTTTCTTTCCTCTATATCACTTGGCGTTCTTTCAGGGAGAGAGAAAGTAAAGTACCATATTCAATACACTTTGCATTCTTCTAGCTTTTGCCCTATACGTGTAGACTCAGAGATTTGTGTGGTTGTCTTCGTGTGGGACTGGCAGTATCAATAATGTTCTGAAGCCAAAAGAGTATGCTCAGCATGAACTCTTCTTATTGTATTGGTATTCAGCAAGAAAATCACTACCGTCAAACGTGTTGTGAAGTTAAGTGACATGGCACATGCCTGTAATTCCAACACTCATAGAGGCTGAGGCAAAAGGGTTGCAAGTTCCAGCACAGAGTGAGAAACTCAGACCCTGTGTCAAAATAAAAGATAAAAAGAGCTGGAGATAGCCCTGTTCAAAAACTCTGGGTCCCAAAACTGTTATACAGATTTAATGCAATCCCAATCAAAATACCATCGACATACCTCACAGATCTAGGGAAAACACTCCTAAAATTCATTTGGAAGCAGAAGAAACCTAGAATAGCAAAGGCAATTCTGGGCAATAAAGACAAAGCAGGAGGCATCTCAATTCCTGACTTGAAACTGTACTACAAAGCAACAGTGATAAAATCAACATGGTACAGGCAAAGAAATAGACCTGAGGACCAACAGAACAGATTAGAAGATGCAAGCACAACTACAAAGACACTCAGTCACCCGATATTTGACAAAGGGGCTAAACATGTTCACTGGAATAAGGATAGCCTCTTTAATAAATGGTGTTGGAAAAACTGGCTCTCCAGATGCAGAAAACTGAAACTAGATCCATGCCTATCACCATGCACAAAACTAAAGTCTAAATGGATCAAAGACCTAAACATTAAAACAGAAACACTAAATCTACTGGAAGATAAGGTAGGTAGAAGTCTTGGAGACATAGGTGTAGGCAGAGAATTCATGAACGAAACGCAAACTGCACGTAAAATGCTTCAGAGAATCAACAACTGGGATCTCATATTATTGAAAAGTTTCTGCACTTCAAAAGAAATTACCACCAGAGTGAAAAGAAAACCCACAGAATGGGAAAGAATTTTAGCCAGCAACCCCTCAGACAAAGGACTTATATCAAGAACATATAAAGAATTGAAAAACATCAAGCCGCCCAAATTCAAGGACCGTTTCCAAAAATGGGCATCTGAGATGAACACTCAGTTCTCAGATAAAGATATACAAATGGCAAATAAGTACATGAAGAAATGTTTACCATCACTGGTCACTCAAGAAATGCAAATTAAAACAACATTGAGATTTCATCTCACGCCTGAAAGAATAGCTGCCATCAAGAAATCAACTGATAACAAATGTTGGCGAGGCTGTGGGGAAAAAGGAACACTCCTCCACTGTTGGTGGGAGTGCAGACTGGTGCAACCACTATGGAAATCAGTATGGAAAATTCTCAGAAGACTAGGACTGGAAGCTTCATTCAACCCAGCTATTCCCCTCTTGGGTATTTTCCCAGAAAAACTGAAAAGTTCATATCACAGTGATATATGTGTACCCATGTTCATAGCACAATTTGTAATAGCTAAATCTTGGAAACAACCAAGATGCCCATCAACTGCAGAGTGGATGAAAAAAATGTGGTATTTTTATACAATGGAGTATTATTCAGCTATGAAGAAGGATGATCTTGAGGCCCTCATAGGTAAATGGAGACAACTTGAAAATATCCTCATTAGTGAAATAAATAAGAATCATATTTATAAATATTATATTATGTCTCTAGTGTAAAAAGTAATAAGAACTGTAGGAGTAATAAAACCTAAAATGTGTAACTGCTACTGTAAAAAGAGAGGAAAAGAGGGTGCTCTAAAGGATATAATTGCATGTATGTTTAAGTGTGTAAGATGAATGACCGTATTACTGTTTTTGTTAGATCATGGAGCAGAACTGTTAACAGTCTCATTGCTTGAATGTGTACTTTGTATGTTTTAACTTTGTAACTTGACATCTATTTCCAAGATGATAATATGTAAGTTATCAAGTAATGATTTCTTAGTATTTTTTGTTCTTTTCTTTTTTTTCCTTGGAATTTTGTATTGTTTCTACCCTTTTTTTCTATTTTGTTTGTTTTGTTTTGTTTTCTTTTTAAATAAAATTAAAAAAAAAAAAACCTCTGGGTCTAATGTCTAATACCACCACCACAAAATTTCCTGAAAATACTACTGCTTAGAAGTACTTTCCTTTTAAAATTACTTGCCCAGATATTTATTTATAAGTGACAAGGGAAAATTGTAAATTATGCTGTGTAACGTGATGATTTGGTATGGGTGTGCATAGTGGAATGGCTCAGTCAAACTGTGAAACATATGCTTTACCTCACAATACTATTATTATTATTATCAGTTTTTGGTACCAGGGGTTAAACTCATGACCTTACTCTTACCGGGCAAGCATTTGAGCCGCTGAGCTAAATCTCCGGCCAACCTTATTATTTTTGTGGTGAGAACACTTAAAATATACTTTTAGCTATTTTCAAATATATATTATATTTCAGTATTAGCTGTAATCACCATAATGTACAATAGGTATCCTGTACTTATTTCTCCTAACTGAAATTGCTCTACTTTTATGAATGTTAACCTCTCCACACTTTCTGGGTTCATGATCTAGAAAAACTTCTGCACATGTATACCAGAAAACATGAGTAAAACATGTGTAACGGCAATGTTCACAGACAAAAAACTGGACACAGCCCGAATACCCATCAGCAGTAGAATGGATAAATAAAGTGTGGTCCAGCCATACAATGGACTCGTAGAGGGTAGCAGAAGCAAATTAATCACAGTTCTGTCTATCGATGGTGGTTGAATCTTAGTACATAAATTGCAAAAATAGGAAGAATTAGAAAACACATTGGTTAGTGTTATGGTTAATACACTGTGTCAATTTAAGAAATTTAGAAGCTTAAGAGACTCAGCAGGGAACCAGGGTCCTTACTTTGTAAATACACTCATCTTGTGCAAGAGGAGGGCACAGAGACTTTGTGAGTGCTATACCCGACCTGGGGTCCGTGGGTGGCCTGCATACAACATAAGGGAGGAAAAGAGGCTTGCTCTTCCCCTCCTTTTGCTCTAGCTACTTTTGCCGGCTGCTACCTTGAAGTGTGGCCCCTGTGCCATGTGCCTTGGAGCCAGCTGTTTATGGACTGAAACCTCCACAAACTATGAGCTAAATAAATCTTCCTTCTTTAATTTTGGGTGTCAGGTATTTGCTCTCAACAATGAGAGAAAAGCAACCAAGAGAGTTAAGGACACAAATCTAGAGTAAAACAACTGATTGAAGGACTGATGAAGAAAGTTTCAATGTGTAATTGCCTAGGAATAGAAAGAGAGGAACTATGATAAGGGGAGGCAGAAGTAAAACTTTTGATTTCTGCCTGAACTCTCAGTCCCTGTTTCTAGTTCTTAAGATGCATGATAAGAACATCTTTATTATTTTAAGGTGACAGACACATTTATTTAATTTATGTGTTTATTTATTTATGAGACAAACTCTTGCTATAGTCTAGGTTGGCTTGAAATGTGATCTTCCTGCCTCAGCCTTCTGAGTGATGGTATTATAGTCACGTGCCACCATGCCTGGCTAATACATACATTCTTACAGAAATGTGATGTAGATTTTCAGTTTTTTTATTAGTACATGTTTCCAATCCATAATGATATATGTTACAGTAAGAGAGTTTACAAACAAAAGCTAATGTTTTCTGAGTTAATGTGGACATTCTGTGCTATAGTTAGAAAGAAATACATTTTCAATAACTTTTTCATTTAGAATTAAAGCTTGGTTTTAACATATCACAGCACATACTGAGAATTAAGCATAGTGATATAGGGGAACAAAACTGATGTCCGGCATGAATTCATGCTCTCTAAAATTGAAGAATGGATTTTAGGAACAATAGAAGTTAAAAGCTAATATATTTATTGAGTGAAAGAAAGCTTCTGTCTGAAAGAGAGAGACAGAAGGGGTCCCAAGTGGTTGCCAAAGACTCTGTCTTTTCTAGGGACTTTTATCAAGTAAAACCTTGAGGTGAGATTGGGTCCAAAATGGGGAAAACTGGGAACTTACAAGGCAGATGGGCATGAGGTGGGAGAGAACTATGGTCAACCAATAACATTAATCGCTCAGGTAAAATTGACAAAATCAGGGACAAATGGGGAAGTGAGTCACATAGTGAGCAGACATGCTTAAAAAGCAGTGACTCTTTTGTAGCAGGTTAGGATGGTGACTGCTGGCTTCCTCAAGGTGGTCCATACCTATTTAGGATATCAGTCCCTAATGTTTATACTTAGGGTGTGGTTGCATTTGTTTGCCTTTGTTTTGGGATCTGGCCTGTAGCAGAAGTGTGTGTCTTTTCCAAGGCTGTAAGCTATCTGGTCTTCTGCACAGGTTCCTTTGAGGGCCCAGCCCTGTCTGACTGCCTATAATATTTCTAACTCAGCTGCCTGTAACAATAGCACAAAATTGTCCAATAAAGATCATGCTTTAAGAAACATTTCTGCTAAGCATAGATATGCTAAAAATGGACAGGTCTGATATTCTTGTATATCATTATATTTACATTGGGCTAACACATTAACTGATATTTCCAGAAGTAGGACATCTTAACTGGTAAGCCTCATATTGAAATTTGAATCCACAGGGTAATGTTTTCCTTTGTTTTAGGTGAAATACTATAAAAGCTAGAGTTTTCAAACAGAACAGTAGATATATTCTATTATTCAATTTAATATATCCTCAGCCACATGGTAACAGAAATTTGCCGCTGTTAAAATCAAAACAGCCTTAAAATGAACAGGAATGTATTTGTGAGCATTTCAGAGTTTGTAAGGAAGTGATTCCCTGTTGTGTGTTTGCGTGATTGTGGTAGATTGTCATACCATATTGCTATCTAGAAACATAATTAAGACCTGCAGACATGAAGTTCAGTCCATTTGGTTGACAGGTGGAGCAAAGCTTTATGTCGATTTTTAGGGGGAAAGGCAGGTTGTTAGACAGGAACTGGAATGAAGAGGTCAGGGAGACACTGACTTAGAGGTGAGAATGCCAGATCTCTCTGTGTTAACCTAGATTTTGAATACTGTGCCCACATGATGCACGTGTACAAATTGGGAAAAGGTGCTGCTTTCTCAGGCCTTCATTTTACCTCCATCAATTGTCAAACAGTCACAAAATAACAAATACATGACAAGGTACTTCTGTACCACTTGTCAGAAAGATCATCTTGTAACTATGGAAATGGATGGCATCTGTAATGTAGAAGGCATCTGATGTAGGGCCAGGAATATAGCTCAGCAACATAAGCACCTGCCTGGCAAATGCAAAGTCCTGAATTCAGTTTCCAGTACCAAAACAAACAAACAACCATCATGAGGATTGGGAAGTGTCTTAAACACACTCTACCGTGGATATAGTTCAATGTAGTTCTTTTTCAAACTCTCTCATAGAGGCTGGTCCATTCCTTTTTTACAGTCTGGTTTGTTCTCAATGTGTCTAGAAAGAAACAACTCCTTAACATATGTTCCTAGGTCTTGTCTTGTCAGGGACCAAGGATCCACAAATTTGAAAAGGGAAATATGAGGCAGAGTTCAGATACTTCAGATTTTGATAATAATAATAATGATAATCATTGACTACTAATTATGGTTTGTCCTAGATGCTTAATATACTTGTATATTTTAATCTTTGCAACTATTTTTGAAGTGGATTCTCCTAGGAGGATATTGAGGATCGAAGAATTTCAGTAACGTTTACAAAAATGCATAGGAAGTAAAAGGCAACAGGTAAATTGTATACAGGTTTGTCTGATTTAGGAGTCCAGATTTACCATTATGTAATCTGGAGCCATCCTGCAAGATCTACTAACTTTATAAATGGATTAAGCACTAAGACCGCAGTACTGTGACACTATGAGACTATCCAGAGGGGACTGTACTTTCCTGAGTCCCTTCCATGGTCCTGGGAAGGCCTTGAGCATTGTGTTTATGGTTTTGTGATCCTGTAACATTTAAAAGCATCATTTTTTTGTGGGCATGTGTTTTTTAAGTAGGCTCCCAAATTGTGTAAGTGTCTGGCTTCACAAGACCTGACCAATCCCTGGCTTCCCAAACAGGCCCAGATTTTACTTATGCTCTTGGGATTTATGTCCACCCCCATAGAATACCTACAGAATTATTATCTATGTCACTCACCAGAACCTGACTCTTTGAGGGTGGGCAGTGTAGTTCTTAGCTTGCATCTCCCCAGCATTTAACATGCTGTCCAGCTCTTATTAAATACTAGTTGAATGGATGAAGAAGTGAGCATGAGATTCATAAAGAACGAAACTGCAAAATTTTCTTTCCCATAATATTGATCTATAAAAGTCTGGACATAGAGAGATAGCATTTTTTTAGGATAGTAGAATCTGGAACTGTTCACATTTTAGCTAGATTCTTGGGTTTGCTTTTGAATTTAATGGGCTTTATCCTTGGTAGCGGTGGCTAGAAGAGGAGGAGGAGTGAACTCAGATTAGATCCTTATGGACTTAAAGACATTGAAGGGTTGGGATGACATATTCTTTGTCACTGGTTATTCATCACACTTTTGGGGTTCATATCAGCCTGGGGCTAACCGAGGTTCTGCTTGTCCCTTAGAGAGAGAACATGAGGAGTGCTGTGTGTGCCTCTCCAGGAAAGGAGTCACCCCACACCCATAGCTCCAGGTTGATGCAGGAGACTTCAGAGAACCACCTAGAGAATCTATAATGCTACCCTGGAATCAGGAGAATCAAGAACTTATTTCTCTGGAAATAGCTAAGTGGGAGGAGGTTTAGTGAAGGGACCTATGGTGACTGAGTGAATAGAACTGATGTAACAGTTAATTTGGTGCCAACTTGACTGGGTTCCAAGGTACCCAGATATTTGGTCAAACATTATCTTAGGTAGGCCTGTGAGGGTTTCTGGAGGAGGCTGGCCTTTGAGTTGGTAGACTGAGTTTGCAGATTCTCTCCCTAACATGTGGCTGGGTCTCATCCAATCAATTGAAAGCCTGTGTGGAGAAAGGAGGCTGTATGTAAGGGAGAACACACGTGCATATTGTCTTGGGGCTGGAACATCAGCATTTTTCTGCTTTCAAACCTGAGCTGAGACATCAGTTTGTCCTCCAGCTTGTTGACTGTGGGTCTTGGGACTTGATAGACTCCATAACTGCATTGAATATGCCCAATTTCATTATATTTTCCCTCTCTATACACACCACACACACACACACGTGCACATGTGTGCACATACACACATCTGTGGGTTCCACATCCCTGGATTCAATCAACGATGTATGAAAAATATTAAAAAATACATATGTACTATACATGTAAAAACTATTTTTCTTGTCACTGTTCCTTGGATAACATAGTGTGACAAGTATTTACTCAGCATTTTCATCACGTTAGGTATTAGAAGTAACTTAGAGGTGATTGAAAGTACACAGGAGGATTGTGAAATATGAAAACACCACACCATTTTATATAAGGGAATCAAGTATCCGCTTCTGCTTCTTCGCAGAGCCATGACACATGCACACCGTTGGGAATGAGGGCCTATGGAAAACACAAATTTCCCACGGGATACAGATGGATTACTATAAAAAGAGCTGAATTTTGATCATCTTTTGGAGGACTTCACCAAATGGTTTTTCTGGAGGGCAATGTGGGCATTTGAAACTTCCAGATGAACTGAGGCAATGGAAGTATGACATGGTGGAGAAACAACAATGAATGCATTTTCTAGAAAAAGAATGAAAGACAGGAGGTCCTCAGACACTGGAACTCAGAATGTCACTTGCCCCAGGCACCAAGCCTCACCCCAGTCCTCTGACCACCTCTTGTACCATCTGGATCAGGGAAGAGCTGCAGACAGCAGCCAGAGAGTACTGAAGGGGTGGGGCTAGGAAGGAAGAAGCCCAGCGCTCCCCATGCCACATCCCCCTGGCTGTCTTCACTTTTAGGTTTGTGGGCTTGACTCAGGTCCAAGGAAGGGAGGGAGTGGAGTGGGGCTAGGGGAGAAGCTTTGAAACAAGTGAGACTATATCCTTTTGGTGTCAGATGGCTTTTCAACATCTACCATGAGCAAGAAAGCTGGGCTTGCTAATATTTTACCCAGGGATGGAGAAGAATGCTTTGTTAGAGTGAGACAGGACAGAAGAAATAGAGATATGTAGGAAGAAGACAAGGAAAATATAATTTTAAAATTGTACATTTAATCCTAACACGGTGGTTGGTGGTGTACATGTGTAATTCCAGTACTCTGGGATGCTGAGGTAAGAGGATGGCAAGTTTGAGGCTGCTTGGGCAATTTAGATACTTAGTAAGAGCCTGTCTCAAAATACAAAATAAAAAAGTACTGTAGTGAGGGTAGGGGGAGTGGCTTTAAGGAGACTGCAACTTTAGGGCACCCTCGAAGTTGGCCAGGATTGTGCGTGTCTGTGCTCTGTATCTTTACTCCTGGTCTTCCTTATGCTTCCTAGGCTTTTCCTGTCTGGGCTCATCACTCCCAAATCCCTTAAAGATGCTATAAATTCATAGTTTTTTCCTAATGAGCCACAAATTAATCTAGTTGATGAAGTCAGAGATGAAGAGACAGATTTAAAGGCTTCAAAGAATGTTTTTAGGTAAAACATCTTAGATCCCTTCAAGAACCCATGGAACTCCCCGAAGCCAGGCCAAGTGCATGCCTCTTCTTTTGGGGCCTGCACTCAGTTTGCTGTGTGTTTCCATACCTCTGCCTGACAGACTCTGCCCGTGCCCTCACCCGTGTTGCCTGAAAGTGTTCACTGGTGATGAGAGTCAAGAACCAACAGCCATGGCCACGTCAAGGTACCATCTCCCCTCTGGGGTACTCTGCTGACCTCACTGGTTGATGAGAGCAGGTTTAAAAGAGCAGCAGAGAACAGGATGAACAGAGCTTTCTTTTGCCCAAGCCCAGCTCATCCAATGAATCAGTATATGTAGCCAAAGAGGCCCTGCGATGCTTCCTCTTGGGAGTGCCAGTTTGCAAAGCTTCCTTACAAACACTGACTATTTCATCCCTAGAATTATAGTAGAATGCTAAGGGTTCTTTTGAGATTTAAGCCTCAGGCCCCCATGCCCCTGTGATGGGCCAGCGAACTCATTTCCTGAATCAAGTGGATGATTCACAGTTTCTCATCTCCTAAGCACAGCCTTAAAATTCATTACGTAGAGATTGAGTGGTAGTTTTGTGTGTATCACTGGGATAAATAAGCATCAAAATGACACTAAGACTTAATGAATCAACAAAGTATGTGATTAATTCAAGTGATAGGAGTCTATTGAAAAGGAGGACAATGCCTCAGCAGGAACTGAAATGCTTTATTGCAACAGCAAGTAGAAACACCAAAATGACCCAGGCTTTGGAGGAAGATTTATTTACATCTGGCACAGATTAGGATCATTTTCAATATCAGACCCTGATCTCTTGTGATCTAGGACTTTTATATCATGTATAAGCAGGAGGTACATTGCAGGTGCAAAGGTGAGACAGAACAGCCTGGCCCTTCTGATTAGCTAGCAGGCTGAGAAAATGGATTTATATAAGTAGATTAATGATCATCAATTCATGAAGCTTGTTACAATGAAAGTTGTTTTTTTTTTTTTGCTTTTTGTTTTTTAAATCGGTACCGGGGATGGAACTCACAACCGTAGGTTGCAAGGCAGGTGCTTATGCTGCTGAGCTAAATCCCCAGCCCCAGCTTGGTACAATGAAACAATCAGGCACCCTGTTGTTTGATTACACTCTTGTGATTATAGGGGCCAAGAAAGTAATTAAAAAGCCATGAAGCAGTTACAAAGCTAGGCAGTTTCAAAAGAACAAAGTTTTAAACAGAACAATTTCTCATGGTTGGAGGTTTAGCTCAGTGGCGTAAATGCCTGCTTGGCAAACGCAAAGTCGTGAGTTTGATCCCCAGTACAAAAAAAAAAAAATTGTCTTGTACAGTTTCTCCCTTTCATTATCAGATGTAAGAGACTTCCTCCCAAAGTTTAGAAGCCTTCATCACTAAGGAAGGTGAGAGGTGTGGGGCTATTTTTTTCAAACCATATTGTTAATTCCAGAAGAAATACCACCATCCCCAAATATTCCTAACATTCGTTCATCATTCAGGAACTCACTACTTTTGCCAGTCAGCAGAGTTCTCAGATTAAATCTTGTCAGATCACCAACTCACAAGTCATAAGCCACCAACTCATCAGTTTTTTTTAATGAAAAAAAGATGAAACAAAATTTCGTAACAAAATAATAGAATAACAACAGCTAATGCATTACATGTTGTTATTTAAAGTAGTTGCTCAGGGTTCAAGATATGGGAATAAAAATCTCTCCAATTTGTATTAGCACAAACCTTTCTTTCTCATGAACTAAGAGACACTGATAAATAACTGATTTGCATTTTTCTCTTTTCCCTACTGTCCTTTCCACTTTCATGCATCCTAGTTTTTTGTTTTTTTTTTGGAACGATTTCTTTCCATTTCACAATACATATGGCACATTATAGACCTTATTTACTCTTTCAGTTTCTCACAACAAGGACACAATATGGTTTACACATGTGAGTCTGATTTATTTCAATTATGAATGTGATCTCAAGTTGCATCCATTTACTTCTGAAAGTGTCAAGTTTATCCTTCTTTATGGTTGAGTATTACTCCACTGTATAAAACTACATCTTTTGTGGCCCTGAAGCAAGGCCAGCAGATTGCTGTAGCTGCTGGTTTCAAACAGGAGCCTAAAGGGAATTCTTTCTGTGGTCTGTTGGCCATTTCAGAACTTTGGAAATGGAATAATCAATTCATCAGAAAGAAATAGCAGGTGACTATGGCAGACTTTAGGGGGCCTGCAGGGGAAAGACCCTGGTGCCTTGGGACCTGCACCGTGTGGTTGACTCGGGGTGCTGGGAGAACAAGGAGCTCCTCCCCTCTCTGGGGGGCAGCTGAGAGTGTGGCCGACTTTCGGCAGCCTGAAGAAGAGAGACCCTGGTGCATCGGGACCTGCACCATGCGGTTGACTCGGGGTGCCCGGAGAACAAGGAACTCCTCCCCTCTCTGGGGGGCGGCTGTGATCCTGCTAGCGTGTGGGCTGAAAATCAGACATCTCATGTTGTCCTGTCCCCTGTCCCGTGTCCCCCCCCTTAGCAAGTGGGAACCAGTGAACTATACATCTTGTGAGAAGATTGGCTATGTTATTTAGTATGAGCTCCCCATATGCAAAGATATGGACAACCATTTGGAGAAAACAAGGGACAATATGACGGATAGTGGAGATCTCTGGTTGTCTAACTTTGAAATTTATGCTTTCTTATGTCCCATTCTGTTCTGTTTTGTTGTGTTTAGTTTTACCCCCTTTAAAATAAAATTTTAAAAAAATATAAAAAGAAAAAAAAAGAGGGGAAAAGAAAGTGCTCTAAAGGATATAACTGCATGTATGTTTAAGTGTGTAAGATAGACGATTATATTACTGTTTTTGTTAGATTGTTGAGCAGAACTGTTAAGAGTCTCACTGTTTGAATGTCTACTTTGTATGCTTTAATTTTGTAACTTGAACAACTATTTCCAATGATGACAGTAGGTAACTTATCAAGTGGCAATTTCTTAGTGTTTTTGTTTTGTTTTGTTGTTGTTCTTGTTCTTTTATTTTTTGCTTTTGGAATTCTGTATTGTTGCTACCCTTTTTCTGTTTTTTTTAAATATATTTTTTAAAAATTTTATTTAAAGAGAAAAAAAAGCAATACAGAAAAAAGGGTAGAAATAATACAGAATTTCAAAAAAACATAAAGAAATCACTAGTTGATAAATTACATATTGTCTTCTTAGAAATAGTTGTTCATGTTACAAAATTAAGGCATACAAAGTGAACAAACAGTGAGGCTGCGAACAGTCTGTTCAACGATCCAACAAAAACCTGGTAATACAGTTTTAAATCCCACACACTGATACATACAGTTATATCCTTTAGAGCATTTTCTTTTCCTCTTTTTGCTTTTTAAGTATATTATCTGTTTAGTTATATCATGTTTCAGCTTTCTCAGTACCTTATTGATCTGTTTTGTTGTTGTTACTTCCTTTTTAATCACCTTATATAATTCTGTTGCTTTGTTTTTGAGTTTCTCGTCATTCATGTCACATGGATCAGCTTTGGTGGAGCTGGGAGTTTTTGGAGGTATTTTGTTACCTTATTTTCTCATGTTCTCTTGTTTTATTTTTATTTAATTTTTATTAACTTGGAGGTAGTAATATAAAACAAAACAGGATGGAATAAAGCCAATTGAGACAGTGCGGTAAAATTGGCACAGAACATCACAGCAGGTCACCAGGACAACAGTAACAGGCAACATTGTATATCTCGTTGTCTTCACAATAGTTGTTCTTCTACTAGGTACAGCAAAATCAAAAGAAATACACAACATTATAGAACACATCAACACAGAGTATTGAATAGAGCAACACTGTTAATCGGGACAAAGCAAAACGGCGATAAAAATATCTGCCTTCAGAGATAGTAGAAGGAAACTCCCCCCACTTGCTGTACCAAATAGGGTCACCTCCTAAGAGATACCCAGATCCCTGGATCCCAATTGTTAATGAGGGTGGTGGAGGGGGGGATGTGGTATCTTTGATTCTAAGCCCGAGCCCTGGTAGGCAGCAGGCTGGTTGCTGGTTGGCTCAGCACCCCAAGTTCCAACATGGCGCGGATCTCAGGAAACACTCTTGCTTCTTATTTCCCCACCCTGGGGTGGCCGCGGCTTGCCAGACTACAGTCACTTACCAGGGTGGCAGGTTTGTTCCCTTTTTCTGTTTTGTTTGGTTGTTTTCTTTTTTGTTTTTCCACTTTAAATAAAATTTAAAGAAATACATCTTTTTAATATATTCTTCAGTTGATAGGTATTTGGGATATTTCCAGTATTTAGGTACTACAAACTGTGCTGCTATAAACATTGGTGCACATGTGTCACTGTAGTATGTTTTTAATTCTCACAGGAAGATACCCAAAAAGAGGTGAGCTGAGTCAAATGGGACCTCTAATCCTAGCTTTTTGATGAATCTCCACACTGATTTCCAAAGTGGTTGCACCAGTCTACACTCCCACCAACAGTGGAGAAGGGTCCCTTTTTCCCCACAGCCTCTTCAGGATTTGTTATTGGTTGATTTCTTAATGATAGCCATTCTTTTTTAAAAAAATTTTATTTTAAAGAAAATAAAATAAAAGAGGGCAGCACAGAGCAGATCAGAACAGGACAATATAGGCAACACAGTACTTTACATTAAGACAACCAGACATCAACAGTAGCTATCACAATATCTCTTACTCTGCTATAGTTGAGCATAGTTTCAAATACAATAATATCACAAAAAAAATAGTATAAAGCCATGCAAAGAGTGAAAGAATTACAGGGCATTCTGAACCGAATAACAGAAAATGATCAATGGGTACTAAAATATCTCATTTTCGATAGAAAAATTTTGTTTAAACTATCACACATATTCAAATCCCAATAAGACACAATGTGATAGATAGAACCAATGGTAGTAGAAGAATAGAAGCATGGTAGGACTTCTAAGAAGGATGATATTAAATCAGCAATAGCTGTCATAATGTTTTGTTTTCTTTAAAACAGCTGTTCATGTCATCACTCATGATACAGTCAAACAAAACAGAATAAAACCTTTCCAACTGATGAATGAAAACATTGAAAGGCTTCAAAGCTATGAGATGGGGACTCATGCTTACCATAAAATCTTATATACTCTTATCAACTCTCATACTAGGGAGACTATACGGTATTTACACTTGTGAGTTTGGTTTATTTCGCTTAAGAGACTGGTCTCAAGTCGTGTCCATTTATTTATAAATATCTCAATGTGATCATTCTTTATAGCTGAGTAGTACTCCATTGTATAAAAATACCACAACTTTTTTATCCATTCCTCAGTTGATGGGCACTTAGGTTGTTTCCAGGATCTGGCTATTACAAATTGTGCTGCTATAAATGTGGGTGCACATATATCACTGTGGTATGATGTTTTCAGTTCTTCTGGGAACATGCCTAGAAGTGGAATATCTGGGTCAAATGGGACTTCCAAACCCAGCTTTTTGAGGAATCTCCAGACTGACCTCCACAGTGGTTGTACCAGTCTACACTCCCACCAACAGTGTAGAAGAGTTCCTTTTTCCCCACAGCCTCTCCAACACTTGTTGTTGGTAGTGTTTTCTATCTTGGCCATTCTTTCTGGAGTGAGATGGAATCTCAGTGTGGTTTTAATTTGCATTTATCTCATGACTAATGATGATGAACATTTTTTCATGTATTTATTTGCCATTCGTATTTCTTCATCTGAG